>JASGAT010377987.1:8072-32657 GCA_030220025.1 Chelon auratus
ACAAATACTATGATATTTATGTATTGAACCTCCACTGCTACCACACTACTGAGGATATGTAAGACTGATGTATGATGGTGCGTGAAACTGACTGTATACATATATAGGCATTTACTCTACTGGACTTTCTGTACCCTTAATGTCATTATTGGATCGAGTAGCAAGTGTTGAGAAGTAGACGAATTGTTGTGTGGAAAACACTGCGGACTTATTAAGCGGAATAGAGACACATTCAGTACCTGGAAATAGGAAGTAGTGTGTATCTTAAAATAGGAATATGAAATGAACTGATCCTCTCTGCTCAGCATACTTTATAAACGCACTGTGGCAGATTAGAAAGAGTCTTCTGTGCAAGCGGAGAGGAATCAAGGAAGACTTGTTCGTGGTAACGCTGACATTAGTTTTTTTTTTTTTTTAAGATACTGGAGGTAAAATCTTTCTGTAGCGAGCTGGGCCTCCATTTACTTTTCTCCAGTCATGCCACACTGTTGAAGTTGCCTGAATAATGAAAACACTCCATCTTTGTTTGGAAACTGTTTTACTGAAGATTCGTTTTAAAACAAACACACAAAAAAAAACAACAATTGTCTACAAATGAATTTGTTCACAAATGCTGGCTTTGTTTTGGAACAAAAAAAATGTTGCTTTGTCTTTTTTATATGTAATAAAACATTTACTGCACTCTTCGACTAATGATTAGCCAGCACGGGACATGATTTTCTTGTCCTAGACAAAAATTGGTGGCATTCACAAACTGTAAATATTATGGGATTAAGATCATGACATACTCTGAAAACTGCGAAAGACTGTACACTGCTTGTTGACAAATGGAACGACACAATACGGTTCAAACTAGGGATGCGGCGAAAAATTTCGGTCCAAAATTTTTGCGGTTGTTGCTTGCACGTGCTGTTTCTGCGATAAAAGTCCAAAAAATTTTCGCGTTTACCTTTTTTTGGACCGGAAATTTTTGCAGTTGTTGCTTGCATCATCACAACATCCTGTTTCGGCAAAAAAACTTTTATCGCAGAAACAACACGTGCAAGCAACAACCACATCAGTTTTGGGACGAAAATTTTCCCAAAAGTGCATTTTCAGCTTTCGGCACATCCCTAGTTCAAAAGGTGGGACATAGACGCCGCAACTTCTACTTCCTGCTTCACTTGCCACTTCCTACAATTGGCGGCTGAAACTTTTGCCGAAGACGAGTCGTACAAATGTTTGTATCTCCTTCCTCGACGTGTTCCATCTTTACTGTTCCAATACAACCAATTCAAAAACTGCGGAGATGGAGAAGCAGCCGGAAATACTAAAGCGGAATAACACGGTACTACTAAACCAGGCGGACCAATCAATCACGGTTCTTATTGTTTACGGCGCCGTAGCTTCTGTGCCAATTTCACGCTGAAGTCTAAACCGTCTACAAGAGTGGCAAATGTAAGCGCTGAGAGTACAGTGCAATGCCAGTGCAAATATACATCCTACAAAATAAAGTGACATCCTTTCAAAACTTTTTCTCCAAACATTAGTAGGCGGTAGTTTTCAGATCATGTTTTCAGAAAATGTGCTGTAGCTTTAAAGATGGAAGACTCCAATATACAATATTTACACTGTTTTTCCTCAGACTCACATTTGATTATGACATGATCTTAATCTCATTCAGATTAAATAAAACACATCTGGATGTTGGGGCTTTAAACATTCCCATCATTACAATACATATAAACGCACAAAGCATTAAATTACATCCAGACATTACTGTACTCCGTCTCTGTTCCCCGTCTGCCCTCTAGTGGCATCTCATTAGTGATGACTAAGTTCCTTCCTCTCAGCAACACTGAAAAGTAAGTAAATTTTTAGAGTTTTAAACCTCTTTCCTTAGAATAAGGGCTACATCAGATTAAATCCACTTTTTCAAAACAAGCATCAGTGGTAGAGAAAACAATAACACTTAAACTAACTCCATCGGCTTCAGAGTAATGCTTTGAAAACCCCTGGTACATTACCTCCCAGTCATTTCAGATTATCCGGTAAAGTCTTGTATGGGTTGAGGATGCCTTTAGGGTCCAGCATGGCCTTTATGTCGCCCATCAGAGTCACGGCCTGGCTCGGTTTACTGTAGTAGATGTAGTTCCTCTTCTTCAGGCCCAGTCCGTGCTCGGCGCTGACGCTGCCCTTGCAGCTCGCCGTCCACTCGAAGACGAACGGCTCGATGGCAGCCAGGAGAGCGGGGTCTTTAGCAGGAGAGGTGATGTTCAGGTGGAGGTTACCATCACCTACGGGGCGAAGCAGAGAGGACTCGTAAAGTCTTTAGAATGAAACAACCTGATTCAGATGCTTATTCACAACCTTTAATTATTGGGGTCTTACCTACGTGTCCGTATCCCACCACACTCCTGGCCCGGTCCCCCAGACGCTCCCTCATATCCGTCACCAGCTGGTAGATCCGCTCCACCGGAAGCGAGATGTCGTACTTGTAGACGAAGCCGTCGTGAGTCAGCGCCTCCGTGACGCGTTCACGCATCGACCACAGAGCCTGAAAAAGTCGGAAAGGACACGTTGACTGCATCGCCACCGTTTGCACCTGCTTACCTACACAAGAGTTACGAATGATTCGGTGATTAACTGATTAATTAACCACTGAAGGAGACTGATAGGGTCTAACATTAAGAAGAACAGCTGATACGCTAGATTTTTATTATGGTAAAAGTTGGTGAGGATGATTTTCTTCTGTGGGTTTGGTGCTCTAATATATATATATATAGCATCTGGATGGCGTATGTGGGATTGACTCAAGATAGACTGCAGAGTCTGCATTCATTATAAAGAAGACACTGTTCACCCAGTGCAACAGTGCCGCGCTCAATTATGTGTTTTTAATAGTTTTGGGACCGCTGTGGATCAACTCTTGTTGGTTTCTGCCAATTTATGAGATTAAACAAAACAGGAATCTCACCAGATTTACGCCTTAAAGGTTAAGATACAGCAGCGTCACGTTACATTTATTTTTGAGTCCTCCGTCGCTACAGTCCCATCAGTAACCAACGAAGACGTCATCGCCTCCTCCAGAAAGTTGTGGAGCTTCTGCTCGTCGTGAGTCACGTCGGACCCAGATGTTTCAATGACAATGTAGAACGGGCAATCTGCGGGACGGAGGGAACGGGTTGGCGTGTTTTTAATTGACTTACATGCTAACAATGTGTGTGTGTGCGTGCATGTACCAGAGATAGGATTGGGTAGTTTGAGGTGGGTGTTCAGCAGCCTCATGCATTCGCTGTCGAGGAACTCGAAGGCTGACAGAATTTCTCCCAGCATGCCTTTGCAGAGCTGAAATGTCTTCAGCAGCTGCTCGAAGGTGTCGCAGCCTGAAAAGAGGAGGTGCACACGACTGAATGATCGGTACTGTAGAGTTTAGATGAGAATCACTCAGATGGCAGTGCTGCCTTCAAATGGAGTCAATACGAACTGCATACACAGCTATCTGTGTCCTCGCTCACAACATCCATTTGAAGGCGGCTCGAGAAGCAAGGAGAAAAACCTACCCAGAAACACCACGTTAACAGATGGGGGTTTTCGTGGACAGAGGATGGACACCGCAGTAATGACCCCTAAAGTGCCTTCTGACCCTATGAAGAGCTGTTTGAGGTCATATCCCGTATTATCTTTCCGCAGGGTGGCCAAGCAGTCCAGCACCCGTCCATCTGCCAACACCTAGATACGCAAATATAAGCATAGATTTCTCAATCGACGATTACAACGCCTGGTGAAGCTCATGCAAGTCTTATTTCCTCCACTCACCACTTCAAGACCGAGCACAGTCCCGCGCAAGGAGCCGTACCGCAGCAGCCGGAGCCCGCCCGCGTTTGTCGCCACATTCCCCCCAATCTGGCAACTGCCTTTGGCCCCGAGATCCAGCGGCATGATGTGGTCTCTCTCCTCCAGGTAGAGGGACAAGTTCTCCAAAACACAACCGGCCTGACATGTCAGAATACCTACAGGCATGTAGCAGAAAAACTGTTCGCTCGTCATTTCCAGAATAGCTCATCTGTGTTTCGGACGGAGTTTTGAGGCTCACCAGAAATGTTATCGAAGGTAAGGATGTTGTTCATTAGAGATGTAGAGAGGATGATCTCATCGTAAACTGGCACGCTGCCACCAACCAGCCCGGTGTTGCCTCCTTGAGGGTTCACCGCTAAATTCCGACTGTTGCAGTAGCTACAGGAGGAAAAAGGAACAAGTGAAGCAGCCTGAGGACCACGTAAACACTCCGTGTATTTATTCACCGTTACCTGAGAATCTGAGATACTTCTTCTGTTGTCTGAGGTCTCAGCAACACTTCACTGGAACCTGCAGGAGATACACGAAGACAGGAATGAGATACTGTATTCTTTACATGCAGGTATGATGAAATAAATCAAACGAAGCTTCACCTCTTACAGACTTGAGCCAGTCCACATTACTGGACGCCACCAGGTCGGGGTCGGTGACGGTTCCGCTCGGTAAGAGCTTCCTGAAAAAGGCCAAATCTTCCTGAGTCACTCTGGAGAAAGGCAGCCTCTCCGGGGCTGCAGCGGGTGATGAGGACTTCGCGTCATCTGCCCCGACGTGCAGCCTGCGAGCGGAGGCCGCAAACTGCCCCGAGCTGCGGCGATTTAACGGGCCGTGGGGGTGCACAGGTGAAAGTCTGTTTGTGGGCGTGAGGGTGCTGTAAGGACACACATGTCTCGCAGCTGTACGCAGCCTCAGCGCTCTTTGGAAAAATCCTGCCATGGCTGGAGAGAGAGTTTGCAGAGGAGGGAATAAAGGCTGCAAGAAGGAAGCAGAAAAATGTTTGTTAGCTAGTGAGTTACACCTCTGATGCAATTTATAGCCAAACCTGAGATTATGAAAGTGTACAACCACAGTTTTCCCATCTATACTTTTAGTGTCTGGACTTCACTCATTCTCACCAGAGTGATTTTTTTTTTTCAGTGTTATTAAAATTAACTGAGTCACTAGTGCTGCACTGTGATCATTTCTATAATGGTTGCACATAAAATGCAACTTGGGGCTTTCTTTGTTTCCACAATGACTTATCAAGATTGACTTTTGCTGTAGCCATAAATATGCTCTGCATCTAAGAGACTGTATAAAGAAAACAGCTCTAAAGAAAGGCATGACATTTAATAGGTGGAGAGAAGAAGAATCACAAAGAACCTTCTCCTTTACTCCACATTGTTATCTACCAAGTATTGTTCTTGGTTTAACCAACACTGCTTCATTATTTTTTCTGCATCCACTTCCTGCAACGAAGGTTGAATACAGTGATTTCCTAGCTACGAGGCAGTCCCCTAACAAACTGCTAGTAAATGTAAAGCTCTGTCGCTGTCTTCGTCACAACAAACTTTCAGCTAGCTTAGCTAACATGTCTAGCACACAGACTGACAAGACGTTAGCGGGCAATATCGTTATTTACTCACCATGAATGTTCACTTTATAACCCGCATCTCGCCGTCTATGTAATATTTTTTTTTTGCCACATCTCACTGCGAAATATGACTCAAAGTTCAAGGGCAATTCAGGTACTTAAAGGTGGCAATGTTTACTATTGGCACGTTAGCAAGCACAGGAAGTAGCTGTGTAGCGACGGCGAGGAAAAAAGGCACGAAGAAGAAAAATAGGCCAATCAAAAGTCCGCTTTCAGATTGAACCAATAGACGTTGGTCTTGCAATGTCACCGAACAGCCAATGAGGAGTGAGAAATAAAGCCGCCGCGAATTAAGATTTAGAGAAAATAGTTACCGATTTTACTATTTTTTATTATGATTTACGGAGAAATTGACCCTTTTCACTTATAAATTAATTACATATTTATTAATACATAAAAATAAAACAACTAATCTATCGACATTTTTATAATACTGTACGTGCGCTGCTCCAAATGATATCTAACAGCAAACAAAAACAATAGGATCATTAATATTGATGTACACAGTTGCCACTTAAAGTCTAAAGAGGCTATATATATATATTTATTTATGTTGGTTAACTTTTTTCTTCTTGTTCTTTCTATGTTTCCTGTACATCTGTAGATTTATTCTTTTATTTATTTGTGCGTGTAAGAATAGTCTCTTTAAAACAGACTAATCTAAAGCAGCAAAATTAACTATAATACAAACGAGCAGATGGTGCCATTTTCAATTATAGGTCATGCACAATATTTCTGCAAAAAAATATATTATTGACTTAGTTAATTTCTATCTACCTTTGTATTTTCTATCCTTTCTAATGTAATGACTGACAAGAAAAGGATCACACAAATATCAATACAAATGAATTTATTTGAAACTTATCTCTTGATTTATTCATGCAGGTACACAGCATGCAACTAAATCTTCTCTCAGTTCTTTATAATAAAAAAAGTTCTTCTTCCTAAAACCAGTTTTAATACTTTTACCAAAGCTCACGCTGTACAGTACAGTCCCTGAATACAACCTCACAGTTCATACTGTTTTCTACATGACAGACTCATGATTGAACAAAACCACCAGAAGGATAACACCACTGGAATGCTATGAATCCCGCCCAGAATTAGAAAACCATTTGATGAACGGGCAAAACTCTTTTGTAGTCATTAGGCCTGAACAGACGGCCGACCGACAACACTGATCATCTCACCAAACCACAAGACAGGCGCCTGCGTCCCGGCTGCTGTCCGAAGTAACCCTGACCTGACGTCCAAATGAGCCGAGTTATGTACAATGTACAGTTTTCTCACGCTTCCAGCTTAATCACTGAACAATGGCAGGACTGACGGAACACAAATACTCAAAATAATTTAATTCACAAAAAAATAAAATAAAATAAAATAAAGATGTGTGATGGGAATCTGCAAATGTTTTCAGGCTTAGCACCTCATCTCCACATCTGCTTTCAGCTTTAAGAGTAAACTATTGTTACTCCTTTTGTCTGTAACAGTTATCATGTTGCTGTAGTTGCAGCAGCCCTTTGTTCAAACCTGTTTCAAAGAAAACTTGTCTTCTAAGAAAAGATCTCTTTTCACAGGGCCGCTTTTTCTCCCCCAACGCACCACTGCTGGCCTTCACAAATGAGTCCCCGACCTCGCTGACATTTACAGCAGGTCTCCCGAGACTGCGATCAGCCACGGAGACCGCAGAGTGCAGCTCAACGGCATTCAGCTCAGCGGCGTGAACCTCCCTTGCCTCGGGTTGTTTAATGTCTCATTGTTCACTCGTCTCCTCTTCACTTGGGACAGGAGTGGTCCACCCTGAGCTGCTGATGGTCGTACTCGGATATCAGTTTCTTGATGTGGGCCAGTTTGTTGTGGAGATATTCGCAGCGAACCTTGTCCTGGTTGTAGTTTGGATTGGACTGTAGGGACAAGATAAATCTAGATTACGCAACAAACAAAATAAATATTTGTTTTTCTCCTACGCATCAGTCTTATAGTGAGTACAGGGCAAATTTTAAGAGAGAAAGGAAGTCGTTACCTTTTTAATTTTGCGATACTCTTGAAGAATTTGATTATGAACCGTCTGCAGGAGAAAACAGGGGAAATTTTAATTAATGGAGGGGATAATTATATTTCAAGAGCTATAAATGTTGTGAAATTTCAGTCTGCTCAACTGAAAGTAATGAATAACAGTCCTAATTAAGTGTTAGGATAAAATGCTAATATTTGCTAATACTGGTTGACTTTAACAGACACTTTGATATCAGAAGATGTGCAAGTCAGATTCCTAATGTTATGACAATGAATGTGTTATTCTTGCAGTAAATATTTTAACTTATGAACCAAGCAATCATCTGAAAAATGAAGCCAACGTTCAACCCAATGTCCAGCCCTCCCGAAACCCTCCAGAGGACAAGCAGATACAGAAAATGAATGAATGAGTGAATGAAGCCAACGTGGGGATGCCTACAACTGCAGTTCGCCAAGAGCAAGTCAACCTTCATGTTCTCGTTTTTTTCCATTCATGACAACAGCACGGGAGCGAATACTTATATAACTTGCCCATTTAAATTACATCAAGGCTTAACTTTATGCACAATTGAGAGTGCGGCCACTTTGAGTGACAGGTGGGTGCCTAGATGTCACACGTCCAACTTAGCTTCACTCATGCTCCTACTCTTTGTCCATTTTTGAACAAGTCAGGTATTAAGTAGGGTCAGGCACCAAGATGTCAAGATGTCAAGAGACGGTACCACCCACACTGAGCTTCAATAACCGTCCTCAGACTGTCCTACGGGTGACGTCCATCTATATTTTAAAAGGCAAAAGACCGTTGCCTTCTGTTTCTCTTTCCTCAAAAGACATTTGTGGTCTTTTTTAAACCATGCACATCTTTGAGTCATTATGCAAAAGTATCACTTGATTTCTAAACTCTGAGGCAGCTTCAGAGCTTCACGTAGGCCGATAGCACGAAACAGTCGATGTGTGACTCATTACGAACAGGGATGACAGCAGAGAAGATGAGTGTGCAGTAGGAGTGGCAGACTATGAGACGCTTCTATGGAACTTTTGTTTTTTCCCCATGAAAAGTGATTATTTCTAGGTTCTTATATAAGTGACATGAATTCAAGCCGACTACCAACTTAGAAGCGTCGACCCAAGCCTAGTTTACTTCTTCGTGTCTACCTTGTATTTATGCGATTCGCGGTGAAGCTGCTTGAGCTGCGTTTCCAGCTCCATGAACTGCTGCGTGACGCTGTCGATGCGGGCGTGCAGATCTCTGTACTCGCTGTACTCCTTGTTAAAGTCCTGTTTGTAACTCTGCCTCTGGTTGTGGCTGCAAATCGATGTGTACTTCCTGTACAGTGAGAGAGAGAGAGAGTGTAAAGGGTCAGATGAGAACAATTATCTTCAAATTTTGGTCACGAGAAAAACCAACAGTATCATTAATGCTACTACAAACACAGACTACTTACAATAAATAGTCCTCCGTGTCCACTTGATGCGCATTAGAGTCAAACAACATTTCACTTGGGTCTGAAAGAAAGAATTATATTAATAAACTGAAAAATACAGAAAAGTCGACACTTCAGCTGAAAAGCCGTCGGCCCTCACCTTTGCAGTTCAGGGAGTCTTTGTTGTTCGGCTCTTCTGAACTGCGATCTTTCCTCCTTTCTTTCTTGTCTCTCCATCGATCCTTCTCCTGCAGAAATGAAAACAAATCCAATTGAAGAACGCGTTGCATAAAATCGAAAAACGACAGAAAACAAGCAACCAAGTAAGAAGCGGTTTTCTCACCTTGCGATTGTGTTTACTCTTCTTTCTTTTCATCGAGTGTCTGTTCACATCGGGCACTATTAAAGGGGACGGGGGGCGATCAGAGTCCAGTTGAAGGCGGCCCTCGGGCTGAGCAGCATCGGCTGGCTCTAGCCTTTTGGCCGCTTCTTCTTCCTCCTCTTCCCGCTGACAGACCGCTGACAGGGAGTCAAAAAGTCTTTTAGTATCAAGCGAGTTCTTCTGCCCGTCATCCGCCGCCGCTTCGCTGACCTCCTTCTGAGCCGCTTGTTGAGACGGCCTTGACGTGGACTTGTCGCCGGCCGTTTTGCTCGATAAGTGGGATATCCTGGGCTTCTTGCTGGCCAGAGGGTCAGTGTATTCCTCAGGCAGGGAATGTTTTGGACGGTGTGCCGGCGACGAGTTGGGGGTGTCCCGCAGCGGGCTGACCTGGGCCTCGGGCACACTGAGGAGGTTTGGTTGTGGTTGGAACAGTCTCCTGTACAAAAAGCACTGTATGTTAACACACAGCTAGCATTTAGATACACCCTGTGCCTATATGCAGCAGTGCTAGGCTTGCAGATAAATACATTCTAATGTGGGTAATACACAGGAAAGAAAGAGATGTGGTTAGCGGGTATTGCAAGAGCCAACGGAGTGAACAGCCGTGTCACAAACTGCTTGCAGGTGGTGAGTGTTTAAACCTTTCTCTGCAAGTACAAGTCAAACGTTTGGACACACCCTGTTTAAACATTTGTAGAAGAAACCTAAAAATATCAGGACAATTGCATTTACACATTTGGACTGAGATAAATTATTCATAGTGCATTTCCCACATGTGCTGTATTCACTGGCTGCTTTTCGTTCGCTCGTCTCGGGCAGATCTTTATCACCGTGTTGTTGGTTACAGACCTTACAAAGCCTGGAAATATGTGTTGGCTCATAGTCCGGTTAAGAAACAATTCGCTGAGCTCAAACCAGATGGGATGGAGCCGCGCTGCAGAACACTGCCGCGAGAGCAAGTGCAGCCTTTGGTTCTGAATAAATCTAAAACAGTAGTCGAAGCAAAGCCGCCCTAACACCGTCACAGCTCCTCCTCCACGCCTCACAGCGGGGACCACGCATTCACCTTCTGCTTCTTTCTCTGCAGCAGCTCAGCCGTGATGTTTGAACTGTTTGAACTTCGAGAGGCACTGATGTGGCCTCTAATCTGAGAGCCGTGGAAGTGGCAATTTCTAAAGCTGGTAAAGCTTTCACACTCTCACAGACAGTCTTCTCTGTAGTCTCAAACTTGCACACGTTATGTAATTTGAAAATAACTGCACAGATATTATTAAGATTATCATGTCAGATCAGGAAGCATGGAAGACTGCACCCGACACGATCTTATGTAATCTCTTGGGGAAAGGAAAAGATCGTGGAGAAACAACTTGCTCTAAACTTCTAATACTTTGTGGTGAGACAAAACCAAAAGTACAAAGCTAGACAAAGTGCAGAAGAAAAAATGGTAGGGGAGAATGGGTACCATGTAGGCCGCTACTCCGTCTCCTTCTAAACTTCTTGGCTTTTATGAAAGCCCTAATGTAATTTATTTAGATTTTAGATCCTAAATGTAAATCCCACCACATAAACGCACATAACTACATTACTGGGCTGAACACCTGCAGTCTGAACACAACAGATGCTCTCAAAAATATTAAGAAGACAAAAAATATATCAGCATCTGTCTTCTGAAAAGGCACGCCTGTTAACTGAAAACAACCTCACAAAGATCATACTGCTGAAATTGTCATCAAATACTGGCTAATTTGAAGAATCTGATATTTGTTCATAGTATGATGTTTTCAGTTTCTCCTACGCTGTAGAAAATCCTAAAACCTGTAGCTTAGTATGCATGTTCAAGCTTTTCTGCTACTGCAAATGAAAACTAAAAAAAAATGACTACATAGTCTGCACTGCTGGTGCTGCTGGTCTGACAGTAGAATAACGTGCTCATAAAAACAGAATACACGTCATTAGAATCAGCTTTCACCCGAAGGAAATCTATCAGTTAAGAAATCTATTTGTGGAAATTGAGTTTCTTTGTGACCCTTGGATGCACATGAGCACACGGTCTGACTGAACATCTCCCTTCTCTGAATAGTTTGCTCTATTATCGTCAAGCCAATCTCCACGGTTCAGAAACTGAAACCGAATTGCTCTTTCTTTAGCTCCTTAGATTTGCGAAAACTTTCTTCTGAGGCGACGAGTCTGATTGTCGTGAGCTGAAAATGGTAAGTGCAGTTTTTATCTGCGTTACCTGACAAGGATGCGTTTGAGGAGCTGCTGGTCGCCCGTGGTATAACCTGGCCAGTCCTTCTGCAGCTCCTTATAGAGAGAGTCCTTCAGAACAAATGTGTTGTTTCTGCTATTGAGCTGGCCGGCCTGAAAACACACATAAAAACAATGGAAACGTATTTATCTTGATTTTCTTGATCCCTAAATTGTGTCTAGCACAAGAAAACTGTAAAAAATCTGTTCTTGTGTACTAAAAATATTGATTCAAATTAAACAGAATTACCTCCATGAGTATGGAGTCTAGCATGTCTTTGTCCCCTGCCGTCAGCCCGTCCCTCTGCAGCCTCAAGATCAACTCGGGCCTCTTGTAAGGCCTCAGAGCCAGCAGGTGTATCACCCTCTCCCTCAGAGGCCTCTCTTGCACATCGCTCACGCTCTTCCTGTTAGATGCGCACTCGTACTTCTTCGGCTTGGACACGGCGGCACCTCTTCTGCTCTTGCTGAGAAGGGACTGGGACGAGTGTTTGGGCTTGGTGAGGCTGGCCAGCGCAGGATCTGGGGCTCGCACCGTCACCTTCTTGCCTGAAAGTCAAGCCGACACATAAAAGAAACCGAAAGAAGAACAGGGGCGTCAATCAAACCTTGTTAACCTCGCGTTGCAGACATTCTGATTTCAATCCTGCTCATTAAAAGGTGACTGGGTTATAAATGTGTGTCATGTATTGCTATTTTAGGTTTGATGTGACATGAGGTGAAAATCACCCTCTCCACGCATCAGAACAGGGACGAAAGAGAAAGACCTTATTTCACCCCATCAGAAACCCACATTCAGGTTACACACACACACACAACACACACACACACACATCTTAGATGCTGCTGTCTAATTCGAGATGTAACCACACGATTGCTGAAGCCTGTAGTGAGTAAGGATGTTTTTTAAAGACTTCCTCTAAACTTACAGAATCATCAAAATGTGTAACTACATTAGTGTGCGCAAGTTGCAGTATGTGCCTACATGTACGCTCACCGAGAGGAGATGACATGTCTGTTTCAAGGGGAAGTGGTTTGGTGGTTGAAAGTAGAAAACAGAGGAGGAATTAAGAAAAAAAAGCTAAATCACCGATCAAGCATATGATTATGACCATCTGTCGAATATTTTGTCAAGTCTCCCAAAACAGTTGTGACTCATCAGAGAGTGGTCATGGGCCAGACTGTTGTTAGTGGGGGGCTTTAGGTCCTATGGGTTGAGGGGGAGGAGTCTCTGTGGATGAGGCTTGTTCCAGTGCATGCCACAGATACATGATCAGTTTGGGATCTAGTGAATTTGGAGGCCTAAAGCATTCATGTGTGTTTTCCTGCTGGGGATGGATGCTGCCATCAAGGAGTGTCATTGCTATGGGGTGGGGGTGCCTGGTCTGGTCTAGGTGGGTAGTAAATGTCTAAGTAACATCCATATGAATGCCAGTTTCAGAAGTTTCCCAGCACAACATTGAATTATCACAAGATGGTCAATGTTATTTACGACTCCTGTTAGTGGTTTTAATGTTGTGGCTGATCGGTGTAGTTTCTGAGAGCATGTTTGTATATTATAGACACACAGTACACTCTAAAACCCATTGGTTGCACGTAGTTGTATGCATGTGTGCGCGCGCGAGAGCTAAAAATACGAAAGGAGAAAACAACAGCAATTGTTTCTATGTCACTAGTTACTACACACGTTGCCCTGGTAACCGATGCAATATGGCTGACCGTGTTTTCTGGATATTATCAGCGCAGCACAAATTTATCTCCAGGCCAGTTCTTATCCCTTAGCAGCTGGAGTTATCTTATCTGTTGTATAACACATTCTGTTGACATGCGAGCGTCTTCTATACTTCCTACCCTGGTAGCGCCCCCCGTGTTTGATGACTATGGCCCCTCGGCTGCGCGTCTCCTCCTCAGCCTGGGCCATGCTCTGACGGGCCTTATCGTACGAGTCATCCGTGGCGTTGACTGTCATCTTCTTCTGAATCACCCCGAGACATGACAGCTCGTCTGCGGCACTGAGAAGATGAGGGAGGACAGATTTTTTTCAGGAATCCTTCAACATATTTTCTATTGGAAATGAAAGATTTTAGTCCTTAGTTCTTTTTCTTGCTTATGTTCAGATTAGATACACATGTGTAGTATCAGCTGGACTATTACAGCAAAAGGGGAGCAGCTGTAGAGATTGCTGTTGCATAACTGAATCAGAAGTCAACAGCAGACATTAACAAGTGTGCCTAAACTTTCTAAAACTCCTGACGTATTTCACATTCACTTCTTTGCATTTCTGTGCTTTGCCTGGACCTATACAGGAACCCTGGGTTTCCTCTGGCATTTGAAGACAGCGAAACATTATCAGCAGGGGGGACTCTCACACAGCAGTAGGGAGAGAGACATTTTAAAATATTAAAATTCATTCAGGCAGTCGGTTTAGTCTATATACAGAATACAAAGCAAACACGGGACAAATCACGTTCTTACAGTCCTCATCAGTTCTTTTTACACAATTGTAGCTTTAACCTGAAAAAAATACATTGAAATAGGATGTTTATTATAATATCTGTGTTGTGTTTTACCCAGTGCTGAGCTGTTTGACACAGTCAAAGCTTCCATGTGGATTATCACGGGCAACGTTAGTCACGCCAAAGGTGAAAACCCTCACTTCATCTCGATTCTCCGAACAAGGGACGGTGATTTTCTGTCGTATAAAAGAAAGGGAAACAACTGACACACACAGATCTTTACACATGGACTTAATGTCTTTAAAATGTGTGTCAGAGGAAATGAATCAATCACTGCACGTCAGCAGTAAGACTTCTTACCCCTTGACTTCCACTAAAGCAGATGGTAGGACGGGAAGACCAGCCCTGTAGTAACAAACAAAAAAGAGTAAACACGTAATTTGTCTAGGAACACGCAGACACAGTGACACTCGCATTATAGATCTGATAACACACCAGCATAGACGCATGCAAAACAGGCAACACAGAGGATGTTTTGTGGTCTGTCTTCTTTGTACGAGTGCTTCTGTTGCCACCTTCACTGTGGTTTTATGACGCCAATAATCCATTTGTTTAATACGCTGTTGTTCGCAGTGTATCGCTGCGGTTCCCTCCCGGGTGGAGTAAGCCTTCATATTCACTATTTGCTCTTTTGTAGTGATTTTTTAAATCCACGGATCATATAAAAGCAAACCCGCGTTTGTTTGACAATGATGCTTGGTCTTGTGTCAAGCGTTGCTACTGGATCGGCAAGGGCTGGATTACATACAAAATCCGGACATGCTGACTTACTAGTCTATCACGTTCGTTCATTTCCACCATGTGGCAATCCACGTTAGTTTCGGCTGTTTCTGTCACCACTGAAATTTAGATTTGGCGAAAGTTCATTCAGGAAGATCTGTCCCCTCAAGTTCTGCTTTTCTCCCACAGTAATATTTCCTCCCGTCTCTATTTGCTCGTCTCTTCCACCTTCCCACGCTGTGGAAATCACTTCATTCTCAATGTCGGCATCACCGCTCTCGTAGCTAAGCCAGTCAATTCCCAGACCTTGCGCTTTAAATTCGTCGTAAACCTGTCACTCTGCCTTCAGGCCGTCTGTGGTGCAACCCACCTCATCCCCATCTCCACCTCTTTCTTGTCCTCAGAGTCTTCACCATTGGTCTCCACCACCCACCTGCTAACGTTATCCGCTGTTGCTCCATCGTAGCGTCGCTCTTAGGAGTGTAACGCCCAAAAAAAAACCTTGCACGCCAATCTTTACGCGTTCGTGTTCATTCTGCACTCCCAATCGATCTATCTCTCTTTTGAAAATGCAGTCACGACTGGGTAACTGGGGTGACAACAAGATGGTTGGAAAAAAAAACGAGACGTGCCAAGAAGGACTTTGGTACTACTGCATAAGGTGAGGACTACAAGTTTGAATAGTTTTTAAGAGACTGGGGTCATGGATTTAGAAGGAATTTAAAGTTAAACAGAACTTTACAGCCTGCTCATCGTCCCTGCTCGAGACAGACTAATCTCAGTGCCATTTAGTTGCATTAAAGGTAATGTGGGCAAGGAAGAGTCTGACAAAGTTTGGAGTTCACAGGTCAATCAGAGGAGCAGCGTTTTAAAAGTTACACCGACTAAAACCTGACACCCAGTCCTCTCAATTACCTCGCTATGATCGACCAAACATATCAAACTGGTGCAAATGCTTTACATCAGGTCCACGTACTAGTAAATGCGTGTCTACAACCACTGCACAATTTCTAATATTTCAAATTGCACGAGCCGCTCCACTTCTTTCTTTCTTTGCAACCCGCGACGACTGCTGAAGAACTCCCCGGGATGCACGCACCCACCCTGCTCCATCCGGACGTCTGCACATCACACGTCCTTTAAATAAATTCAATTTGATCTGCGCTGGCTAAGGTCATTACACCCCGCTGTTCAAACACAGCCGCCTGTCACACGGGGGGGGGGGGAATAAGAAAAACCCTGCGAAATAACGGCCTGTCATCTCTCACAGGGGCGAATTAGTCCTGTAGGAAAAAAAAGGCAGAAATGACGGGACAAAGTGACACATTTGCAGCACAGACGGAAAGTATGCGATGACTGGAATCCGAGTGACCTTTTTCGTGGAGAGGATTTGTAAGTCCACCTGTTGATGAGTGCGCGCAGAGCGAGGGCGGCTGCCAGAGCAAGAGTTTGGCCCCGGGTTACATGTGGAGGTCTGGATCAGGCCAAGTAGGTTGCGAATAGCCACACTTAAAAGCTAAATAAAGAAACTTAAACGCATGCACAGGAGCAGCAGTGCATCTCTGTGCACGCTGTACTCCGCTTTGTGTCGGTGCTTCCCCATCCTTTCTGTCTATCTCATCACAACAGTGGGGTTTTCACCTTTCATCAGAAAAGGAGGCAGCTGTAATTTCTTCACAGAGGAGTTTCCTACGTGCATTACTAGGAATTGGTGAATTGAGGAAGTGTGCGTGGCTGTTTTCTGCGTAGACTTCCTGCAGCGTCTGATTCATTTGTGATTAACTGGGTCAAATGTTTGATTCTGAATCTGTCCACCTGCCTCGTAATGCAAAATGTGTACTGCAGAGATAAACCGGTTGCAGCCCCTGTACACGTTTAGCAAAAGTCTCTTTAATGTCAATCCAAAACACCCTCCTACTACTAGCAGTCTCTCTCTCTCTCTCTCTCTCTCTCTCTCCCCCCTAAACAGTCTTTCCTCCTTCCCTTTCTTCTCTCTTCGCATGACTAGCATTCATAATAGTAGCCAGGAGCTCGTAACGACTTGGCCAGCAGCTTGTTGCATGCGGTAACACCACAGGGTAGCGTTTCCGCGTTGTATTATGCAACATGNAAGAGAGAGAGAGAGGGGGGCTTTGTAGGAAGCAACAGCCGGGCAAGATAGTACTGAACTTCGGCCGAAACGCAAAGCACAAACCCGCCTTCTTTGCCTTGTGTGTTACGGTTTAATTCTACATTTTTTAACAAAGTAAAGCAACAAAAATGACTTACAACTGAGGAGGAGACGCCAAAATAAGTGACCCACCTTGCCGTTTTGAAAGGTACCGATGGCTCTTGCCGCGCTGTCAGTGAGTTTAACGTGAAAAACGGAGACGTTGCCGCCGCGGTTCAGTTTACCGCTGGACAGTCCGTAACACTGGTTCTCCCTCAGCGCCGACATCCCGCCTCAAGTTGCCGCCCCTCCTCCGCGTCAGGCTCACTCCGGACCAAACGAATCCGGGATAAATAAACAAACATTAGGCGAAACGACACGGAGAAAATAGCTCAACGGCTCCGCGTTGTTGCTGCTCGCTGCTGCTCCTCCGCCGCCGCGCGCTATTCTGGAGTAGATCGCATTACGTCATGACGGCGGAACTCAGGGCGGATTCTATTGGTCGAGAGACATAAATAAACTGTTACGTAGCGCTTACGTAACCACTTGTACTTTTTTTTTTCTATCTCCATTCTTTCGCTATGCTAATTTCCTTTCTTTCGCACACCTTAGTGTGAGCGAACAGGTCGTTTGAGTTCAGTTTCTGCTGGCTTTATTGATGCAAGTGTGATGAATGGAAATTATAAAACTTGCTAAACTAGATTCCAATGAGTGGAGTGGATACATTTTTAAATCCAGGGCCAGAATTTAGAAAAGCAAAGGTAAACATGGGCACCCTGAATGCATCCCTCACACAAACAAAAGTCCTTAATCTTTTATTTATTTTTTTATTTTTTTATTTTTTTATCTTTCCATACATTATAATAGATTACAAAAGCAAATTCTTCATAATTCAAGTAATTTTTTTTAATTTGTTTTTTAATCAGACCAAACAATGTGTGGAAATATGAGGAAGCACAAAAGAGCTGACGCAACACTATTTGCAATGTGGAAGCAGTCTGATCGGTCTGTGTCAACATGTACTGTACTGTGTGTACATACACTCATTTTAGTTCAGGTGCCCAATTTGATCTCAGTCTTCGCAGCATAACAGTCTATAAAAGACGTCAACTTTTTTCCGTAAAAAGAATTAGAAGTACATTATGAAAATGTTTACGTTTAATGAACTATCCTTTTACAGAAACATTTTATGAACAACTTGAATGTCCCAAGAAAAATAAGTGAAACTTCCGCACATTGCTGCAACTCAGTGTTTTATTATGTCGGCAACTCATACTAAGACAGAGCCCGCCCTAGTGGACAAATTAGGAACAGCAGTTACTTTTATAGCTAAAGATCCCGAGTCCCGATTGGACTCTCTGTTGGGCTGATTTTGGCTCGTGGGCCGTATGTTTGACACCCCTGGTCTACTCTCTTACCAAACTCACCGTTGAGGCCTTTTAATGGTCACTTTAAATTGCTGTTTTGCTAAATAATGATCCCTTTGCCGTGACGCATTTGGATGGATGGATCTGCGTTTACCGTGCCTCTAAAAAGCTTTGTTATATTTGTTATCTGGTGGAAATATATCTGAGGGAAACATCAGGATTAGACAGTAGAAAGTGAAACTTCCTTTGCGTAGGACAGCATTGTCAATTAAAGGCCCAACCCTCTAGAATTTACTAAATACCAGTTTACTGCAGGTAAAGAGTTTGCATGTTCTCCCTGTGTCTGCGTAGATTCTCTCCGGTTACTCCAGCTTCCTCCTTCTTCCATCCACAGACATGCTTGTAAGGTTCACTGGTGATTCTAAATTAGCTGTAGATGTGCATGCCAGTGTGAATGATTGTTATTTTTGGGACTAGTGTTGGAAATTACCTTCAGTTATAGACACGTATGCAGTCCATCGCACAATGACACTTCCTGTATTTGTCCCTCGTACATAAACCAATACGTAGATAAAACATTAGACTTTGGAAAGGCTTGAAAAGTAGTTAACGTCCGCACAAATTCTCTTGACTTTGTTCTGCTTTCAGCTCTTGGTTTGGAGACAGAGTTTGGACGTACGTATATCTAACACGGTCTTAAAAACTCAGTTCCTGTTTTTTGTGTGTTAATGATTTATGATAATAGCTCTAATCCTATTTATTATTTATATGTACTTGGTGATTTCACCTTCAATGTGCAATAAATGCTATATTGTTTTAGTTTTTTCCTCATTTAATGTAGCTATCTGTTGGCCTGATGTTGTGAAAGTGTTGTGCTTATCGATATTTGAGGTTTTCTGACGTGTTTTTCTGTTCTCCTTCCTCTTCCTCCTTCCCCCCTCTCCTCTTTCTCTCATTGCCATTTTGAAGTCAAATTCATTTATGTAACACGACAACTGCTCAAAGCTTCCTGGAGAACAAAAGACAAAAGCAGAAAAAAAGAATAAAAAAGAAAGAACATTTCCATATATAAATGAGCTGCTGATAGTTCAGGTGTCCATTTGCAGTGTCAGCGTGTCCCCTCTGTCCCCTCCCCGTTGGTGTTTGAACCCAGATGGTGGTCACGACGCAGACGAGACCTGTTCAAAGCTGACTCGAATCAAAGGGGCTCTGGGGCCTTTGTAGTGCATGGATTGCAACAGGTGACATTTTGGGCTCAAAACGGTTTTATAACTTTGAACGCTCGCCACGGGCCGAACCGCCCCTCGACCCAGCAGGTGAAGGAGAGGACGGATGAGTGACCGAGGGAGAGTCTCACTTTGTGCTCTGTGACACGAGGAGGCTTCATCCAGACGGCAAGGTACATGTTTTATTATAATTTAGAATGATAATAATAATGAAAAAAGTAAATTTATATTTGAAAAATGTCTGAATAAACTTTAAAATTGACTCCTATTATCTTGTTTTGCAGAAGAGGAATCGATATAAACCACTGAGAGGGGAACATCAAGGTGAGTTTGATGTTTGCTGTGCATGTGTATTTTTTTAACTTACTTAAAAAGAAAAGAGGCAAAAAAGGACTTTATATTACATGTTACAGAAAAGTAAAAACTCTAAAGGGAGAATCATGTTCTTTGCTGGTGATGTTGTCGTACCAACACAGTGTGGCTTCCCCCTGCCTTCCAGAAGATGGGGGACCCCCTGTCGGACTGCAGCCCCCTCATCAGCGCGGCATCCTCGGGTAAGCTCCGTCTGGTCCGCCTGCTGTTGGAAGGCGGAGCTGAGGTGAACGGGCGCAACCACAGAGGGGAGACGGCTCTCCTGGCCGCCTGCAAGGCCCTGAGAGGTGGGCCTGCCGGGCCTGAGACACTTAAGCTCCTCACGTACCTGCTCCAGAACAAGGTCAGTCTGCAGCGACAAGTACCTCCCATTTCAACAGAGGATACAGGTAAATGTTCTGAATGCAGGTTCAATGGTTTATTCATTCGGGTGTGTTTCTAATGCATAAAAAAATCTGCACTCACTCAAACAGAAGTATGCTTTTAATGCATAGTAAACAGGCTCCTGATGTTTCCACCTCTGCTCTTGTCCCTGATACACCTACAAAAGAACATTTTAGCCCTGTGAAATACAATACAGTATTACTCTGAGGATTTATGTGTCCTCACTCGAGAGCCACGGCATCAAATCAACAACAATACCAGATCTGTTTTCATCGAGAGAACATTAAGCAAATGGCGTGTGGTTCTGCCAAAGGTGGGCTTTTGATCTCCACAAACCCATGGACACACGCCCGACTGGCGCCTGATTCACCCTGGACCGCTCCCCGTGTTTAATTGTCATTCTCTGACTGTATCAATCAGCATAACCCTTTGTTTCGATCAGGCGGATCCTAATGCACAAGACCGGGCCGGCCGCACGGCTCTGATGTACGCCTGCATGGAGCGGGCAGGGGCTCAGGTGGCGTCCACCCTCCTGGCAGCGGGAGCGGACCCCAGCGTGGAGGACTGCTCCGGAGCCTCAGCTTTGGTCTACGCCATCAACGCGCAGCACCAGCCAACACTGAAGGTCAGTCAGGGGCAAAGAAAAGAATGATCCAAGAGGGTGTAAATCAATAGAGGGAAGGCACTGGTCTGTCTTGTCATGATTTGTAAAAGTGTGTTTTCCAATACGGCTCAAACACTGGATCTTTTTAAGCGATCAAAGTGAAAATAAACCTCAAAATATCTAAAGAAAAGGGATTAAATGCGATCAATGCCTCAGGTGCTGATGGACGCCTGCCGGGCCAAGGGTCGGGACATCATCATCATCACCACGGAGATGGGCGTGAACGGAGGCCGGGTGACCAGGCGCTACCTGAATGTTCCCCCGTCCCCGGACACCTCGCCAGTGTCCTGCATGTCCCCGTCTGACATCGTCCTCAAGACGGGCTCGCCCAACTCACCCAAGGGAGAAAACATCTTCAACTTCAGAGGAACAAGTGAGTAACAGGGATTGGTTTGACCTACAGTTAGACAGATTACAACACACATCCTGTCCATGTTTACCAATGGATATATATATATATATATATATATATATAAAAGTGGAGGGGCACACCGGCAGGACAGGAGAACCAAGCATGCATCAACAATACACACTCACCACTGAATAAGTAAAGATATCTGCAGCAGTCGTAGCCATTTCAGCCCTACTCATTCGTATAATGATGCATAAATGAATAAAAGAAATATAAAATTAAACTAATTTAACATAACTGATTTAAAAAGGAAGCAGTTGGTAAATGTAATAGACATTTAAAATGGAAACATAAAGACATAGGGGGATTAATTAAAACAAATGTGCAGAGGTGCAGAAGGAAATTAAAGCAGAAATATTCATTTATGTCACTTTTGACGAATTAATTAATGCCTACATTTATTTTTAGCGCATTGAATGGCATTTAAATGTATTTACTGAGCCATTTATTTGTTAATTTTATCCTGCAATTCTGTAACAGGACAGTTTCATGGGAAACCTGCAAATTTTGGTTAAAAAAGTTTCCAGCTGGACTCATTTTTTTCCAGGGCCACCTTTTTTTTTTTACTTGAGGTGAAGGCACGGACTCATGGTGGAAGTCTGAGGTAGAAACATATCGATACTGCATGTACAGGCGCCAACAATGAACTCTCAGTTACTACTTTATAATAACCCAGGGACATCCGAGGGTAATCCTTATTCAACAATGCCACGTTCCATATGCAGCCTGGTCATTTGTTTTATGCTTTATATTTATGTAAACCAGGTCTGTACGACTGTCTATCTGTGCATTGTCTGACTAAATTGTGCTGTTTCTCTGTGCAGACACTGGGCTTGCATATAGCAGGGCAGTGCTGAACAAAGGCAAGTCTAGACAGAAGGGAATAAATGCCGGCTGGTTGAAATCATTAGCTGCGTGCTCATTCCTGAGGAGGGAAGTAGATGAGAACGTGTTGCCGGGGCGAGGCGAAGCTCACTCTAGAAGTGAAAGGAGCATTTTTTTTTTTTAAGCAGCAGCTGATGATTAATTCATACCATAGAAAGAAAGTCAGTTGGCTGGTGCGTGATGGACTTCGAGAACACCTGATGGTACAAGAAGAATCATTCTGAAAGTCTCAAACTATATAGACTTCATCAACCACCGATTGCTGTGAAATGCTGCACAAACACTCCTGATCCCCAGAGGATGATCCCCTAATATACTTTTGTTAATTGTCTTCTCCATCACGGACAATCTGGTGCAAGTTCAATTCATTAACCAAACAGATTTGGAGTGTGAAGGCCACAAGTCTGACCCTGTTGGCGGCTTTTCCGTCAGACGGATCACTCCGATCGGCGGATTAGCTTAAAGAACCGGCGCACGGGAACAGAGAAGCCGACGAAAGTAAATTTTTGTGTCCGCCTAAACTGAACACTCGCACACAGACCAGCTGATCTGCATGGTTCAGGAGAGGCCAGCTCTGTGGGACGGTCTGCAGCTCTTCCTAGTTTCCTTCCTAGCCTCCGAGCTAATAGCAGAAACCCTTCCAGTTTCCTCTTGCTGCCACATGCTGCTATGGAAAGTTAATTCCTGTCGTGCGGGCGCGGAGCACATGTGCCGTTAGCTGTTATCTTTGCGTTGTGAGTCCTTTTCCTTTTACTCCGTGCATTGCATTGCAGGAAAGTGGCTTTTATAGCAGAGTCAGTGTTAAGAATACTCTTTTGGAGGCATGTACTAAAACCTGGCTTTGACTTGGTGTGAAGTATGGAGCAGGGTTGTATTTCTTAAGGCCCAAAACGTCCCAATAAAAGCATCAACTTGAACATTTTGAAGAAACTCCTGTCCTGCACACGCATGAGGCAACAGGAGATACCATTCGGTGTAGACGCATCCACACGTGTGACCTTAACAAACCATCTTTTTTTCACTTCTGTCAGGCCGACAAGGAAGCGGCAGCAGCAGCAGTAGCAGACGTCCGTCCTGCGAGCTGAGTCCGTCGCATCAGTGCAGCAGTCCCTCTCCCAGACAGAGGATATCGTCTGAACCTTGGCTAGCCATCCACAACCTGGCCAGCCTGAACAGAGCTTACGAGGAGGGCAAGAGGGAGAGGAGCCAGGCCGGGGACGGACAGGATTTGAGGAGGGAGAGGGGAGCGAGAGAGGGCGACGAAGGAGAGGATGAAGAGCCGCGCTGTCACCGGTCCAGGGTGGAAGGGAGCAGAGACGGCCCGGTTCAAAGGAGGGATAACAGACATGAAGGGGAGAATTACAGCGAGGATTTCTCTCAGCCGGTCCTCCCGCTCGCTGGGATGAGCTCGTCTCATGCAACAAGCGGCGGTGTGATCCTCAAGAAGACACCCGGAGGTTTAACTTCAGACAAAAAGCTCCCCGCCTGCCCTCCGCCTCACCCTCCTCAGCTCCGCAGGAACACCCTCCCCTCCGTCACAGTCATCCCACCTCTGCTTCACCTCCCCCCCTTGGCAAGCCAATCACATTCTCACCTCCGGGTCCCAGCCCAGCTCTCACCCTCCAGGAGCAGGACCAAGGTGTTCCAGCCTCACCCGCCCAGCTCCTCCCCTCCCTCTTCCTCCTCCAGGGCATCAGTGAGACCAGCATTGCTCCCTCCGCTGCCCCTCTCCGCCTCTCTCACCTCCCTGGTTGCTCCTGCTGCCTCCTGCCGCAGTGAGAGGAGCAGGAGGTCACTACGTCGCCACTCTGTGCAGCTTGAACAGATGAAAGGAGGAGCACAGGCGGACCGCTTAGATGTGTGAGATTTTAAAGTATCCTAATGAGTTTGAAACATGAAAACTCAAGTCAAGCAGCCTTTCTCCAGGCCTGCAGACGGGTTTGTTACTTTATTTGGGACAACATCTGGCTGAAGTCACAGAAACTAATTACTATTTTCCCCAAAGAGGGAAAATAAGGAACCTGGAATGAGATTTACCGTAAGCGTCAGCTGCTGTGGTCTGACTCGTAGAGAAACATACACAGACCAGCCACAACATTAAAACCACTAACTACATGCAGCGTAACAGACAGAAAGTGCACTGTGTGTCTAATATACAAACAAACTCCCAGAAGCTACAGTTCAAACATACACCAATCAGCCACAACATTAAAACCACTGACAGGAGAAGTAAATAACATCAACCATCCTGTGACAATACAGTGTTCTGCTGGGAAACTTTTGGACCTGGCATTCATGTGGAAGTTACTTAGACATGTAGCACCCACCTAGACCAGACCATAGCAATGACACTC
>JASGAT010377988.1:0-14010 GCA_030220025.1 Chelon auratus
TAAAAATAATTTTTTGAGAAAACAATTGCAAGTAAATAAATCAGCCGTGTTTTTGTTTCTTTGCTACATTTTGCATTCAACAACAGGCAACAGATGACTCGCAGAAATAAATGCAAGTCGACTCTTGCACTGCAAGCAGCATGTTACAGGTTGAATTATTTGTCATCTCAAGAATTCTTCAAAATGCCAAGCATACAAAGGCTTGAGTTTCCTGAGCAGTAGGTGAAATTATTAATAGTGTCATAGAGCACTATGGGATATCATGCCCACTGCATAAACAGTAGGGAAAACAACAATTTGTTTTTTTGTTTCTTAATACCAAGGGGGACTGTGTTGGTTTGTGCTTTGGTATTTTAAATGCCGTTACTCATTTTCTTGTGCAGTGAAATCTGTGTGATTTCACATATATGATTTGTGCGCATGCAGTGCAAATGGCCATTGTGAAGAGCACAGAGACAGGTTAATGTGCGGGAGCATTAACCTTGCCTCCCCAGGAAATGTAGTTTGGTGATGCAAATGAAATTCATAACCACCTGAGGAAAAACAATCTGTGTCTCTTGTGTCGATTAAGTGCGACATGAGTCGTCTGTCTTCTCTATGTGCAGCAGATGGAAGTATAGGAGCGCTAGCAGCGATTATGATTTGGTTGTATGTAGAAGGGAAGAAGAGGAAAGAAATTATGGTTTTCATACCTGTATCACTTCTGTTTACTACCCCATACATGTCCAATAAGATTATGGCTCACACACAGTACTCTTCTACTTGACTAGTAGAAGCTGCATTCTGTTGCCAGACACCTTAGGACACTCTCAGAACGCCCATGACCATTTTCAGATGACTCACAACTGTTTTGGAGGCACAAGGGAGACCTACACAATATTAGGAAGGTGGTCATATTGTTATGCCTGATCAGTGAACCATATATGACTAAAATATGACATTAGAATTTGTAATAACTTCAACATGAGCACACCATGTGAGATATAGGATCTCACTTAAGAGAAAGATGGGTTGTGACTAAGGTGGCTTAAATTGTTGTTTTTTGTCATTATTTTGACACAACTTGGAGTTAAGAAAAGTTATAATTTCTACCGCATTCTTCATACAGGAACGGCTAATTTGTTGCATCACTGTCACACATATTAAACCTTTTTGGGTTGATAGATTTAGATGTGTCTCTTAGCTTTGGTTATTTTATTGAAAGCAGTTTAAAGAGAGAAATGTCATAGTGTTTCTGTAATTTAATTTAATGTTCTGACTGCGTATAAACAGTCAGTATTCTGGTTGAACATTCACAACAAAAAGAAGGCAGTTCTTACATCGACAGACACGGTTTTCAGCAGATGACAAGCTTTTAATTACAAGGTAATTAGCCATTAACAAATCAAAATGTAATAGTTAAAACACTGTTTGGTTAATAAATGAATCGTTTTCATTATTTGTAGTTTGAGTTGTGGTGGTGAAACAGTAAAATATCAAACATATGAATCATTACGTGATTGAATTTTGTCTACATTTCGTGTTTCACATCTTTTCTGAATTAAGTTATCACAGACATGACAGATTGCCTTGTAGGACTATGAGCGGGGTGTATGAGAGCAAATAAGAGCACGGAGGCACTTTATTATCTGTACTCAGCACCACAACACGCTCATGCTGAAAGTTTCATAAACTTCCATTAACTCACCTAGACTGTGCAACACAGTTCTACTTATCACCATTACTATACGGTATGAGAATGATTGTCTAGTAGCAACTGGAAGTATGTCTGTATTGCGGAAGTGATTTGCAGAACTCAGCCACTACAGTAGTATATTAGGAGATGTCACTATAGCATTTAACATATTGTGCAGCAGAAGTAGTCTCACACACTAATTGCTAGCATTAACTGCAGCGTGTTAGATGTGTTTGCTGAAGTCTGGGTCCCTCTGCGCATTCATTTCCTGTCTATTTGAGGGAATGAAAAAGGAGGAGTTGGCAAACATCCCTCTGGCCTGCTATCATCTCAGGCCCTGCTCAGACCTGGTATTAAAATCCCACCTGGGCGATCCGCTCACGTAAAAGACAGGTGTGAACACCCCCAGGACACATTGTGATCACAAGCGAGAGATCCGATCTCTGACCACATTTGGTGGTCTGAGGTGGTCTGGGTCGCGTGTGTGCATGTGTCCGCATTCCTGTGGTAGTGTGAACGCACTGCGAGTTGCATTAAAGACCTTCTATACTCAAGAGCGATGCTCTTTTGACTCATTCATTCAGAAAAAAAGAAACACACGGCTGCTATTATAAATAATCACACCGTAAGTAATGTTTGTTCATTAGTAAGGAGTCTTTTAAAATATTCTGTCCTTGTAGCTGTTAACTTAACTAAAAATGTAATAAATCTAAGTAAGGATTTACAAATCCTAGTATTTAATATGACTCCACTGTGTGTGATTCTGTGTTAATTACGGATGCGGTCGGCGAGGAGCTTTGTGTGGTTAAGTTACTATTTCCTCTTTTACAGATGCCTTTATTTACCTTTATTGCTGGAGATTACGGTGTGTATGGAAACTTCCAGGGTTGGAGTTATTATCTGAGTTTTGTTCAGGTCTAACTAACGTCAGGGTGGAGATCAGTAAATAATAATTCAACGTGTGTGCCAAAGTCATGACACACAGATAAAACAGCGCTGTTGCAGCGGTAGAGATCCATTAGAGACATCAGCTGTAATATTCTACTGCACCCCAGATGATGTTGGGGTTTATTTTCATACAGATCATGAAACTGTGATTGGATCTGGAGACGCATTTGGAGACGCATGTTGATCCCAGGTCTGAACACACGTACCTAAAGCTGGCCCAGATCAGATCTTGATGCAAGGTCTGGACAGGGCCTCAGGTGCTTGGTTGCTTCTCGGGGGCTTTCCTGTGTCACCCTAATCTAGGCAGGAAGAGCATATACACAGGTCAAGACTTTGATGTGACAGCTTTATTTAGGGTCTGTGTACAAGTCATCATTTAGCCATATTCATGTGATTCATCATCACATGGAAAATAAAAAAAAAGAACAAGTCTTCTTTCCTTTTTGTCTCTTTGTGTTTACCCTTTGCCACTCAGATGCTAAGGATACCAGTGAAGGGCATGCCTGTGTCCACACACACACACAAAAAAAAAACACTCCCAAACCCCATCTCCAGTGAGAAGAACTTTTGATTGGCAGCTTGGTGGAATGACGGTGTCTGATTGTGGTGATAATGGAATCCTTGTGTCATTGCAGATAGTGCCTCAGGAAATGGCAGAGAATTGCTTCTGGATCAAAGTCAAAGAAGAGAAGTTTGAGAATCCTGACCTATTTGCTCAGCTCTCCCTCTGCTTCTCCTCGCAGAGCAAAGGTAAGGAGGCATCGTCCCTCTCCACCCCATCTTTAATTAATCTGCACACATATGCTTCATTTAGCCTCTGCGACAAACGGTGCCAAGCCACTTGTATCTTGTGACAACGATTTTTCTCGCTCAAATGTTAATTATCTTAAAACCAAGTCCTTTTCCCCTTGCATATGGACACCATCGCTGTATGCTCTCAATTCAAATCTCTATGCCAATTAGTGATGCCAGTGCTCTTGTTGCGGTGTGTTCATGTGTCTTTGAGAAAGCTTGCAATGTAATGTGTGCTATTTTTGTGCACGTGGTTGTGCACAAACTTGAACCGAGGGCAGCTATGCTCGGTTTGCTTCTTGCCTTTTCCAGTCCAGTAGGCCAGTCCTCCATCAGGGAGGCTTTGGTGAAGGAAGCTCTGGGAGTTTACTTGTCCCGGCCAGTTTGTTTCTCAGATACACAACCAGGCTACCTAACTTGCTGATGAATAACACAAGCAGTGCAGAGCGAGTTTGTTTTTATACGGAAGAGGGTGTATGAAGGCACTTGATGTATTCCTCCCATGACAAGTTGAGTGTTTTCCACTTCTTTGACAGTGTGTATGTGTGTGTGTGTGTTTATGTGTGTTGCACACCCCTCTAATTCTAGCAGCAGTGGGAGGGGAGAAGCCTGAGCCCTGTCAAGCGCAGAACAGTCAAATCGGAGCTCTGTCAGCGTGTGTGGACATAACTATACAGAATCCTCCAACTTTTCTCATATACCCGCCGTCTGTTTGGACACCAGTCAGCCCTCCAGCGGCTTCTTGCTGTGTCTTTCTCACAGCCTCCAGGTCTACAAACTAGACTCATCTCTTTTTTGTACTGTGAAATAAATAGCAATTTTCCCCGGGCTGCCGCAAGGTGATTTGTTGGCATAATACAGATGGAAGGAGAATGTGGGTTGGAAAGAACAGTTGTTGCAAAGCTTAATGAAGTGGCAGGGATAGACTGGGCAGTCATGCCCATCTCTTTTTTGTCTTTCACCGCAGGATATCTCCAAGGCGCTATATTTTTTATTTAGCAAATTCTGAAGTAACTTATGATCAAACCATTTATCTATTGCACATTTAATTATTTTCACTGTATTTTTAATGCATTAAACATTAAAAAAAACAAACAAAAAAACTGCTTTTAGGTGTTAGGTGTACATCAGCGCCATGCTCATAGATAGATAGATTCCTAAGATAAAATATACAATTTAGCGTTTGGAGTTCCACAGGCATGGTTGTAATTCAGCACTAAATGTCCTTTTAAATGCTTTATTAAATTCACTTTCACTCCCACTGGGGTTTCAAAAAAGCTCTATAGATAACCCATGTTCCCGCTGGCAGGGTAGGAATTCATGATCCAGCATTTCCCTCGGGAGTTACCTTAGCTGGATCCCTATCAATTACCCCTGTAGCGACTTCACTGAATCAGCTCTTTTCCCTCTATTGTTGAAACAGAACATGATTTGCTCATGAATGAAAAATGCTGTTTAATGTTTGATACCTACCCCCCACCCCCTTTCATTGAAGTTGAAAGTCAATGAGTCTGGCTTTGATGTAGATGGTATTGCAGAAAAGGTGCAAGATGGGATTTTCCTAAAACGATAGTAGTTCATTTGTTTTCCTCTCTTTTGTGTTTCATGATTCATGCGGTATAGTCAAATGCACTCCGTCTGAGGATAAGTGAACATTAAACATTTTGTCAAAAAGATCTCCGCCTTATTTCCGCTTTGAGTCTGACCTATTTGGGTGTAGAGTCTTCATTCATCTCAAGTCCAGTAGTTTATCCGATATTGTTGCAGGTTTAAGCAGTTTTGGGGGTTCGCGTGTCGCGGCCAGCGCTCGAAAGATTAATTCCCAAGGTCTTATACTTTCATTGTAACCTCTCATTGTAACTGCGGACTATAAATCCTACCTGCTGATTTGACAAACAAGTCGCTGGTGAAAAGAGACTTCATTTGTCTGGGATATTGCCACCGTTTTTTTTTTTCTATCACATACTCACTTGTTGGTTTTTCCTTTGCTTGTTTGTGGTACCTCCATCTTTGCCACAAGATATGGATATTTATAAGTGAAGCACACACTTTAGGGGCCTAGTGTATCGTGAAAGATGAGGCAAGCAGGTGTAAATGCCTTCCCTGCAGAGCTGCCCTGAGAAAATGGTGCAAAAAAGGCTTCTGTTATCTCCACGTTCCTTGGGGTTCTTGCTTGTTACTTGCATTGTTGAAGAACAACACTTTGGCAGTAAAAGAAAAAAAAAGAATCACTTTAACAGCCCCCAATTTTCAGATGCTTATTGCGCTCAGAGGCCTCGAAAACAACTGAGAATGCAAGACTGTCATCTCCCCCGCTGCTTTTATGAGTCTTACTGTTTAATGAGTTTTACCAAGAAAAGGAAATGATAATCAAGAGGGATTTCAAGCTCAGCTTCAATCTACTAAAAGTGGCTCTTTATTTTTTTTTTTCTTTGTCATTTGTTATGAGATGGTTCTTTGGCCTGATTGAAAAGTTAATACATATGTCAGTTCTGAGGTACACTGAGGCCACAGACATGCAACTGAGGACACACTGGCTGCGCTGACAGCTTTCACACTTGTGAAAAATCTCTTTTCTTTCTTTCTTTCTTTCTTTTCAGTTAAGTAGTACTGATATAGCGAGAAAACACCAGTGTTTTCTGTTTTTAGTTTAATGTTTTGCCTTCTTTCAAGGATATATGCATACACCCTCGCTTTTCTTAAATTTTATTATTTATTTAAAAATCAACTTATTGTGCTAAATCAGCAATCTCAGTTGTAAATTGTTCTTTTCCCTCCATGAAGGAAACACATTTAATCCTGTTATTAATACCAGCCTTATTCGCATGAGATGCATTAGTCTAGAGGACTGTAACACAGTTTTTTGGGATACTACACTTGAAGGTACACACCTCCGTCACTGGTGTCGAGGCAGGTTTCACCTTTGGCACCATGGAGTGCTTTGTGATCGGAAAATTGTTTCCACCCACACACAGAGCTGAAAGATCTGTTATCACAGACAGACATCTCTATTATTTCTCCATCACCACCCAGGTTTTTCAACGTCTGTGCAACTTGTGTATGAGACATTAAATGGGTCCTGTTGAACAACCTTGCCCATGGAGTTATTTTATTTCCCTTACAAATTTTTATTTTTTTTATTCTCTTTCATTGCTTCCTTTCACTCGTCCTTTTCCCTTTCTTCTGCCTTCACTTGACTGTATCGGCTTTTCCCTTCCCTTTCCTTACTCTCTTCTCCATTGACTTGGCTCTCTCTTTTTTCTTTTACTCCTCATCTCCCCTCAGTTCGCTTTATCAATCAGTGGGTTGTGCCTTTGTACGGCTCTTGGGATCAAATCAGATTCACTCTGGGATTGAATGTGTGTAGCCATGGCCTCCTGCATTTGAAAGGCAATTCATTCGGCTGGAACTTTGCAGTTCAATTTGAAACAAGATTGATGTTGGCAAACTCCACACCCCCTTTCTTGCAAAATGTTTCCTCCATTGCCCACATCAATTGCTGACGGACAAAGGGCATATGCCACTTTGTAATGGTGATGTCTGTGCTTCTCAGCAGAAACAACACAAAGAAGGAAAAGGAGGTTATTCCACAAGTGAAAACCCTGGATATACTGTATATTTGCATATGCAGTAGCTCGGTATTCTGTATGTTAAACCCACTCTGATAGTCAAAGTTTAATTTTATGTTTTTTAAAATATATATCCTGCATTATACGTCATCTACTGTGGGACCAAAATTATTTCAAAGTGTTGATGTAATCCTGAACGTATCCTGGCGTATACATTTATTTTGACCAATAGAACATGGTCATTTTCATGTCCTTCCTTCCGCATGTGCATCTCCCTCACCAGCTGCTCCACTCTAGGCTCAAATGTATATGTCCGTTGCCTGCTCAGGCATTTGGAGCTGGGCATTTTGGAAGGTTCTATTGAGGAGTTGTCCGCATTGTGTAATCCAGTAAATAGAAATAATTTGGCTTGAAAGTCGGTGACACCCATACTTCCGCAGAGAGAAAACAGGCCTCATGAAGATGAATGTAAATCCCCACGTAGCCTGCATGGGACGAGGGGAAGACGCATCATTTGGAAAAAAATCAAAAACTGATTGAGAAGCATACATAGAGAGAAAGAAACAAAAACGGTTTAGGAACAACTCAAAAAACACAAAGAACAGCACAAGGTGTTGACCTGGCCTCCAAATTCACTAGATCCCAAACTGATCAAGTATCAGTGGGATGATCCACAGAGGCCCCTCCCCTCAACCCACAGAACCCAAAGGCCCCCACTAACAACATCCTGTTTCCAGACACCACAGGACACCCTCCATGTCCATTCTCTGATGAGTCACAACTGTTTTGGACGCACAAGGGAGACCCACACAATATTAGCAAGATGGATGATATGCCTGATCTGTATATATAATATTGTCTGTATTATTTCACTTTATTGTGTAGTGTTTTTTTGTGACCCCACCAAACTGCGTTATCGTTATCGTAAAGGTCAGCTCTGGAAAGGTAAGTGATGGCTGCAGTCATCCTCCCCGCCATCACAAAGGATTTGATCAAAGCCCTCAGTACTTCTCCTCACTCTGACACCCATTTTCCTTTACCTCTGTCCCTACAACTGCCCACCACACACACACACACTCTCCCCACTGAGCCAATGCACACCAGCAGATTCTCAATCCCTGCTACAAAGCCCCAGCAGCAGGGCGGTAATGACCCGGCCACAACGGCAGTAATGATGGAATCAGTGGGGGGTTTAGCTGGCTCTCTGACTCTCCCTAATAAGTCCCCTAATAACTCTGTTAACATCAGGGCTGACCTGGCCACCGGATCAAACACACTCACGCATGGTCGGCCACCGCGGTCGCATGACACTCGGTAACCTCTCGGAGAAGAAAACTGTTGCTGACCAGCACTCTGTGTGCTGTGGCCCCAGTGGCGCTTATTCACGTCCAAGTCTATGGATAGAAGTTTTGGCTCTCAGAACAATGTAGTGACAATGATTGCTACTCACAATATTTAATCCTGTTAAGCTGTATTCACTGACAAACAATATGTCTTCTTGATAAAAACTTTGACGAGCTTGTTGCTCTTGAAAAAAAACAATTCCCAAGACTATTAATGAAGCTCTGCCTTTTAGATAATGATAATGCAATAAGGGCCTTAGTCTAATGAGTTTAGGCTCAACTCAAGACACTTGCAGCCCACTGTGGAATAGCCTGCCTTGTATTGATAGCGTGTATACATTGCTAAGCTTTGGATATTTTCTACGTCAGAGCGTTGGGAAGTCAGGCTGGATGCTTTGCCATGTTTCCCTGGAGAACATGGCTGTTTATTACTGATTGTGTTAATTGAGGGGAGGGAGCATCTGCTAAGGCCGCTTCCTCCGTATCTTTAGCCTGGGCTTTTCTTCTCTTGAAATCTCTCCCTTTCTCTTCCCTTATCTCCTCTTTCTGTGCTTGCTTCTGAAGTAATCTCTCCGGACTCGATGTTGTCCAACCGGAGTCAGGGCCAGCCTCGTAAAAAGACACCCACTCCAACTCTCAGGCTCATTGTTTAACAGCTTCAGTCTCCCACAAACAAGACCACAATTGGCCTTTTCCTGCATACTCATTTTGTAAACTGCCATCAGAGTGGAGAGATGCTTCCTTTTGGTGAATTGTTTTGATCACCCAAGATCTTTCCTTGCAACGCAAACACTCAGTCAAGAATCAGGATAAATTTCCATTATTACTTGAAACAAATCAAAGAGGACGTTATCCCATTTTGGAAAAGAAAGGCCTCAAATTGTCGCGTTTTCCACATTTTACAAAGGAGGGCATTAATTGCTGGTTCAGGCAGGAGACATTTGTCTCAATAAAACACAAACCACCCTGATGTTCATTCCTCTCTGTTTGAGGCACTAAGCCTACTGTGAATATCTCAGGGTCAGCTCTTTTCTTTGCACATCCCTGCACGTTTTTAATATATTACATATGAATGGAAATTAGGCCCTTAAATATTAATGACAAGTAATTGGTTTATTGTAGGAGACTATATTATGTGTGTGTGTGCATCTGTGCGAGAGAGAGAGAGAGAGAGGGAGAGCGAGTGGGAGAGAGAGAAATTTCCTCTCATTCCTGCTTCATATTGCCTTGCTGTGATGTCCCACTGATTTTAATCTTCTCTTCTCAGATGAGAGCCATTCTGGCTATCACAGTGCACTTTAACTTTAGCCCTCTGAATATTAGCTTTCTTTGATACCTGCCGCTTACAGCCTCCCAAGTCTACACCCTGCCAACTTTTATGTGCCTTCAGGTGCAATGTAATGTTCATCAAAAACTGTCTGTTCAAAAATAAATATCCCCCGTGCATCTAGATATTTTATTTCTTTTCCTTTACGCCCACTCTTTTGGATAATCCCAGCTGATGTAGGTGTGGGATATATCAGTCTTTGTCATCCTTTTAATCTCCTCCAAAAGCATACATTTTTGTTTCAGTTTATCTTTAATATATTTATTAACTTATTTAAAAAATCCATTTCATTTAACTTTTTTATTTCACAGATATTTTCTTCTGATTTCTTTTGGGTTTTTTTCAGTCTAGAGAAGTTACCCAGACAACCCATACCCATGTCCATGTGGGCCCACACACTAAATAATGATAAGTCTGGAACAAGACAGCAAGGCAAAAAAAAAAAGGCTGTAGAGTATCAAAGAGAAGTTTTTGAACATCGTCCTAAATTTATTTATTCAAATGTTAAACTTGTGTTTATTTTTAGGTCTGTCCTGTTGCGGTTGTACTTTCACATCAAGACTTGGAATATCTCCCCTACAATTATCATTACATGTCATTTGCTGATATCGCTGTGTTTGTTGTGCCATACATATTAACAACCTCCTTCCCCTGCCCACTGTGGGAAATAGTAATCTGTTAGTGTAATATATTCAAAAGTGATATTTCAGTTTTACACTAACAGGAATATATATGTAGGTTGTGTGTGTTTTGTGAGCCGTGTGTTTTCGTGTGCCTCCCTGTGTGTCATCCAGTATATCCAGTGTCTGCCTAATTGAGTGATAGGATGCTTGTTAACAGTGGGGACTTGCCTTTAAAAAGAGGACAATGTCAGCGCTGTCACTGGAGCTTTTCACATGGAAAAGCCCCGGTGGAGCTTCATTAACTCACCCCCATGATCCCTGACAGCAGAATATGGAGCGCATATCTAATCTAGCTCAGAAGTATGAGTACAAGACCCGGGAGTTTTATTGGGAATACTTGATGTGTGATGGTTCACTCTTCAGTGTGATTGGATGTTAGGAAGGGATTGGAAGATTGTGAAAGTTTGGGGGCTTTTTATTAAGAAAAAAAAAATACAAACAAATTGGTTAATATGTAATGGCCTATCAGTACAAATATATGTTTTGTATTTCTCTGATCAGGTCCTCCATTTCAGAATGATACGATGACATTCAGCTTTCTATTAGCTATTTGAACAGCGTTCACTCTTGTTGCTAGGTATTAATTTCAGGGGATGATAGCTTTTGTTCTTCTTAAGCAGTGGATGCTTGTTTTTTTCTCTGAAAAGCCTCTAGACGCAGTTTGTTTTTCAAGCTGTTACAACTCAACCACCCGCTGTATTTCATAATCTCCTCTTAAATGAGATCGAACACATACTCCGTCGGCCACGCTGTTAACTCGCAGTTAATTCATCAATTGTAAGTGCAAATGTTTTACTAGTTTCTCAATTTTACACTTGTTGTCTAACTCCGACCTCTCCGAAAGTGCTTTGGGTCTGGCTCCATGTCGACTGGATGATTTCCATGCAGATCAAAAAGGGTGCAGTGGCTAACACAACGCCTGACGGTGCACAGTAGCCTGCTGAGTTTGTTACATGGCATTAAGTTTAATTTGTCTTTGTGCCTCTTTGGTGGAATTGGTTTGCGACTACAAGTGGGCCGGCGGGTGACACTCCCACAGCCAATCTGTTTGGAAAGGGATGGAGAGGAGACAGCAGCGCTGGGGGGAGAAGAGAGCAACTGTGATGTCACATGCAGGATAGGTAAACAATCAGAGTCCTATGTGTTCAAGATGGTGCCTCCTTGAATATAAACAATCATGACTTCTCACGCCACAGTGAAGTAAATTACTTTACAGACAGAAAAGGTTGAGATGAGGGAAGGAGAGAGTGAGGTAGACACAGCAGCCTGATTACAGACTGTGATCTATCCGAAAAGGGAGGAAAACATAAAAAGCAGCGTCGCCGCTTGCGGGACATTGATCAAACCACTGGCACTTAAACCTTTTACTTGACTTTTGCAATATTAGATGCATGCCAGATATAGCATATGTAGTTAAATCTAGTCAAATGTAATGCTGACAAAGGCAAAGAAAACAGTGACTAATAGTGCTTCATATAGACACAACATGAAATGTGCTAATTTATGTATGTACGTAGGGCTGCAGCAAACATTTTAGCTTATTCACTTAATCTATAGATTTTTTTTCTTTAATCTATTGATTATTTTTAGAGTAGTCAATTAAGTCGTCCCACTAACTAAAGAGTCTATTCATCACAAAGTTCTATTAAGTGCAAACCTAATTAGAAAAGATGTTGTTTATTGTAATCTGCTAAGAATTAGGAAACAGTGTTGAGTATGATTTACCTTCAGTTGCTTGTGTTGATTTTAATTGGAAATGCAGTTGATGCAGCTCATTTGGAAAAGGTTACTGACACCATTATAGAGTGTAATGTTAATGGAAATCTACCTTTAGTTTTATAGGTCTCTATTAGGAGTTGAATGACTTCGGATTTTTTAAAGTCAACTGATATGTGGTGAAAGTCGAGTCGACTAGTCAATGAGACAATGAAATCTATGTTCTTGACCTGACTACATAGCATTTCACACAAAAGAAACTACGATGGCATTTTACTGAAGCTTGAACACAAACAACTGTCGGCCGTAGCCAGTAGTCAGCTAATAGAGTCCATATGAGCTTATCAATATTGTGTGCTGTAGATATGTATAGCCTATTTAAATCAGCACCATCAATAGCGTTTAATAGTACTTCACAGCGTGTTATAAAATAGGATAATGTAGCCAGGATAAAAAAAAAAAAAAAAAGTGATATATCTCCGAAGCCGTTTCTGTGTCTAGCAGCTAAAGGTCTATTCACCAGCAAATTGTTGACGTGCAGCCTCCTTCTCTCTGTTACTGCACGTCGTTTAGTTAAGTCGTTAATTGCCTTTTCAGATGAGTGTGCTTTGCAGTAGTACATTTGCTGTATTTCAGGACTGACTTACATACTCTGCATGTCACGGTAGAATGGACTTTGGCAGGAGCTGAGTTTGTTGGGGATGAACGTGTACACTGAATCGTTTTCCACTGACATTTTCCATATTCATGTAGTGGAAATACAGTGTATTATGTTCTCGTTAGGTTTGGTTCCCCTAGGTATGTTATTGCCGTTGTAACACCGTTTGTGAAGAGGCACAGAAGTTCGGTTGGGCATTCCAGATTTTTCCAGTATTTCTGTCGACGTGCATCTGCAAAATGAGACGGTCCTTTTCTTGTATTTTTGATGACGACCAACATCAACAGTGGCTAAGAGACAGTTGGAATGATGAGTTAGATGTTTAGTGTGACCAATAAAAATCAATGGTTTTTAACAAAAGAAAATTTCTGTATTTAACTAAACTCAAAGCACATTAATGGATAACATCAATAAGCTGCAGTCCAAGAATGTACATGAAAATACCTCGGCGTAACTTTACAGAAAAGACTTGGATCTGAAGCTTTTTCTGGGCCTTCCAAAGACTAAGCACCTCGTCTTTATAGCAGGCACGTAAACTGTCCATTACACTTTTCTGAGCTTCCCTTCAGGAAACACACACTGGTGCAGTTAGCCGTTGCTTTTACCTTCTCTTTTATTTATTTTCCCTTTCTTTCCCCATCCTCCATCTCTTTCTGTACTCTACAGCTCTCTGTCATCTCCCTTGAACTTAAAGTCAGCACCTTTATTCCCTTTTTTTTTTCTTATCATCCCTTGCTACAGTATCCACACCATACATATTTTAAATCTGTCTGTATTTCATTGTCTCTGTGAAGTTCTGTCTCTCTGCTTACCAGATCCAGATTTGAATCTGTAATTTTTTTGTAAACTAAAAGATGTTTTCTCTCTTTTTTAATGATTACACTGTGTACAGGTTTTCTTAAGTGACAAAATATGTCAAAAAGAACTTTTCAAACCTTATGCTAATGAAACAACTCCTTTTTGGACAGTTTTGTTTTTATTTTCCATACGTGAAACTTGCTTTTGTAAACTTTCTCAGAAGAAGATGAATAGCGAATTGATCATTTAAAACACGACATGTTAAATCAAGAAAATGGTTACTGTTGTGGATGAATGAAATTATAGACAAATCCCATAGCTCTGTATTTTCTTATTGTTACAGTGTAGAAACCTTGGGGGGAGGCTTTCTCTAAATCACAGCATTTACAGATTGTTTCCTTTGTTCTTTCTGTTGGACTATGTTTCATTAAACACACAGCACAATGCTGGGGAAATGCAGAAAACACTAAAGACAGAACAAGGCTACAGTCAGTGTAGACC
>JASGAT010377989.1:0-18746 GCA_030220025.1 Chelon auratus
AAAAAAAAAAAAAAAAAACAAGAAATGGGTGAGAGCAGGAAATGAAGCACGAAAGCAACAATATAAAAAATAAGAAAATGACATGCACACCGACAAGTCAGCGCTGAACCTGCCTGGGGCTGAGAGCAGGATACAAATCCTCCCCATTTGTGGAAAATGTGGAAAATATCCATATTCATGACGGGGGGGCAGAAAAGGTGTCTGACTGTGTGCAACTATGTGTGCAGGACATGCGATATGACTCCTCCTGATACAAGGCTGACATTTCAGTCATCACCAGGAGGGAGGATTCGTGTGGAGAGAGTGCAGCGCAGTCCTGGACAGTGACAGAGTTTTCTGCTTGAGTGCAGAGCTTTGCATAATTACAGAACAACAAGTCTTTTTGTCTGATAGTGCGCGGGGGAGTTTGGGCGACTCAAGGCAAAGGGCATGTTCTTTTCTCCGGGGAAGGTATTATCACATTTCCTAGTTGCCACGCTGAGAAAACTACCTGGTTTGAGGGAAAACGGCCTGGCGACATGCAGGTAATGGCAAGCGTAGTTCACCGGGTCACTGGCGTATTGTGTAATTCAGTATAAACACATTCTTTCTCATGTTCAAAATCACTGTTACTCTCATTAAAAGAGCGTATTGCCCATTATCAATAACCATTATCATCTATGCTCATCCAAATTAGGAATATAGTTTGAAAAACAAGAATAATTCTTTAATGTTTCTTTCTGCCCCTAACGCTCAAGCTCTGTTCTTCCACTAATTAGTGACATTATTAGTTCTCTGAATAAGTATAAGTTGTTTCTGGTTGAGTGTCTGGTCTCCACCACTGGGAATCCAATGGGGGCACTCAAGACGCTGCTCAAAATATATTGCAAACTATTTGTTCATCAGTGAAAATGGCACCTTTTGTAGTGTAGTGGCCGACTTGGATAAACTGTATTTTTTGCAGCAGAGAGCAGGAGGCAATCCAGCTGAGACAGCTTGAGGCTGCAGCTGCATTAGCCTTGCAAGAAAATACAGCCAGCGGAGTCCGTCCACAAACTGAGCGGCTGAGCGCAAACAGAGACTAGCACATTTGCTCGAATTGCTTTCTGATGCCAGCCGAAACGGAATAATTCCGCTGCCATGAATTTCAGAGTGGGTTGTTATTGTTGAACCAACCCAAACCCATGGGAGTCTGTGTGTATGCTTTAGACTGCACAAATGTTTTGGTCCTCACTTGAGGTGTGGTGGAGACCTTCTTCAGGGTCCCAGAGAAAAATTGGAAAAGGCAACAAAAGGTTGAGAGGGTACTGGCAAACAGTGAAGTTATTTTAGAAGGCTTTACTTTTTGGATGGCACATCTGGGGGTTGAAATGTCCAGCTGGCTGTGAGAGCAGGGCAACTCAGAAAAATGCAGCTTCCCCTAGTCAATATAACATGCACTGAGGAATTTATTGCTTCAATTGGTCACGCTTAATTTATTTCCTCCAAATCCCTTCAGTGTGGGAACATAATTTGAATCCAAAGCGGGAAGAGGATAACTCACAAGTAACAATGAAACCTAGTCACACTGAAAGGTTCTAATTGCTGGAAACTGTTAGTTCTAAATAATGTAAAAAGTTGTTGGTTGTTGGTCTGACATAAAAAAAATAATGGACTAAATGAATTAATGTTCGTCTTAACACAAACAGATATCCTAAACAAATGTACAAGAGCTTTTTATGAGCAAAGTTCTCTTGAAAAACAGGAAAAGTCTTGGCAAAAGTTCACTGAGCAGACAGCACAGGCTTATAGCAGCCTGTACCTAACCAGTACCTGAAACACATTTTGTGTGCTGGATGCTAAAGCAAACACAGCATACTGAGATAAACGCTGACTGGAATCACAAACTGCCGTGCTGAGCTGTGAGGAGAAAGTAAAAAAAGAAAAAAGAGCCAGCTACAAAATAGGTCTGATGTTTGACACCAATCACAAGAGCAGAAGATATAAAAACAGGAGAGAGAGTGATTAGTCTGCTGGGTGAAACTGAAGGTGAAACGTCCAAACCTGTTCGGCAGCAAGAGTAATAGAGACAGCCAAAGCCAACATCTTCGTAGATCAATGCTTTCTAATCCGGGACACACTCACGCATTAATGATCTCTTCACCTTTAACACTGTTTTTCATTCCCTCCATCCTTTTAATCTGTGACCTGCTCATTTCCTCAGTGCTGGTTTGGCCAACATCTGGGGGTCTCAAATCCCGATAACCCCGCCAAAAACCGGACAAAGGCGGTTTGCCGACAATAATTTAAAAAGCGGCCTCCCACCGGAAAGTTCTTTCCTCTACACTGGGATGCGCTCCACTTGATAAATATCTCACAGTTTAATGATGCAGTTTTGCTGAAAAGTTCAAGATCATTACCAGCCAGGAAGTGAGAGGTGCATACGTTACCAGCAACTAAAAACAATGAGGCTGCCAATTCGCCAATGAAAAATACGGCTCAGCTTGGTGTACAGGCCGTTTCATATTTATGGGAACCCATTTGCTGCAGCTAATATTTGTAACAAAGAACAGGTAGCACGCTGGGCTACATCTAAAAAGCATAGATGGAAACCAGTGAAGTGGAAACAGCGGTGCATTTGGAGAAATTGCCCAGGAATATTCCATGCAGGAGATCTGGCAGAAAGTTTGTGTCACCTCATCCCGTGTGGGCAGATACACATATTGGATGTACGAAAATTGATGGATACTGTTAAAAGGGCTGCTTTTTAGTGATGAACCCATGCAGAATGACCCAAATCTCTGCAGTTCCTCTCAACTCAATTGACCCTGAACCTGCTGGATTGAGAGATGAAGGAGTTTTGAAATGAATAAATAAAAATAAAATATAAAATGACATAAAATAGTAGACCAAGGATGCTGCAGAAACTACTAAAAACTATTAAAGATGACAATGTCAGGATTCATCGGCCTCAAATTGTGAAAGAGTGGTTCAGGGAGCATGAGACATCATTTTCACACATGGATTGGCCACAACAGAGTCCAGACCTTAACCCCATTGAGAATCTTTGGGATGTGCTGGAGAAGGCTTTGTGCAGAGGACAGACTCTCCCATCATCAATACAAGATCTTGGTGAAAAATGAACGCAACACTGGATGGAAATAAATCTTGTGACATTGCAGAAGCTTATAGAAACAATGCCACAGCGAATGCGTGCTGTAAATAAAGCTAAAGGCGGTCCAATGAAATATTGGAGTGTGCTGCCTTTTTTTTGGTGGCGACTTTATTTTTTTGACCAGGCAGTGTGTAATATAATTTTACACTTATTTATTTCTGTGATTATTGATTCAGTTCATTTATATTATCAGATTCACTGTGATAAATGTTTTCAGGCAGTGCAAAATCTCACGGGAGGAGACATTCACATCCTTTTGATCAGCAGATAAAAGTTTCAGGGATAATTATACCAATGTATTATGCAAAAAAAAAAGTCAAATTTAGAAGTGTGATGCTCTAAATGTAGGCCAATTCAAATCCTGATGGGATATAACACACAAGAAACATTTGAAAATTTGATTTTGTTTGCAATTTATATATTAATAGAAATATCAATGAGAAAATGCTACAAACTGTTTTTTATCTGTACAATACTGCTCATCTGTATCTGGACCAAAAACTTGCACTTGAACACACTGCAAAGACTACAATCAATAACCAGCTGGCATATACAGTATGTTCTGTAACTTGTAAAAGCAGGTGGGAAAACTACTAAAAAAGGTAGAGCTACTATTAGCTGGTGGGATAGGAAGTCAGGAAAAGCTATTGTCATAAGCCTCTCCTGAATAATTATTCAGGAGAGGCTTATTCTCTCTCGATGAGAATGTTGGCCCTTTGAAGGTTGGCATTCTGATCACTTTTGTCTCTTCCAGTTCTCTTCTCATGCACTGGCATGCACTGGGGTCCGGCTTGGTGCCAGGGGAGCAGAACACACTGCAAAAACCACACTCATTAACGCTCACCATCATACCGACACTGGCCAACTGCCCACCGTCAGCTTGGCATGACATGGCCTTGAGACAAATGGGGTTTTTAAAGTCTGTGACTTATTATGTTATGTTGCGCCCTTAAGACTTTTTAAATGCAGTCAAGTTATAAATTCGGATGTTTTGCACAGGTCAGCTGTCTGAGGAAGACAAAGGTGAGAAAAGAGCAACAGTCACGCAGCCACTATTGCAGCTCTCTGAATTGTATTTAAGCAGCAAATAACGATAAAGGCAGAAGGCCAACTTGCTCTTAATGAAGATGCAAAGGTTAATGGCTACTAAAATAAAAGGCCATTAGCATAAGTCTCGGCTCATTCAGATGTAATTCATGTCGCCGGTGCTTGGTCATTAAAGCACTGGACGAGACATTGACCTAATGTGCGCACAAAGTTTTTACAGCTTACTTACAACTGCAGCAAAAGGTGACATCTCCTAAGCGCCTCTCAAGCCAGGCAACGGTTGAGACGTTTCACTCAAAAACACAAATATAAACCTTGTGGTGGCACCAGAGCGAAAGCCAAGCTCATCAAAGCCATAAAGACTGATCAAACATGACGATACAGACATATTCTTGCAAGGCAATCTATGCAGAAGATTTCACAGACGAGACCAAAGCGAACTGACTCACTCTCTCACCAAATGCCGTTGCTTCAACCAATCTGTCGCAATTAAGGACAATTAGATCTGGGTCCTGAGCACAAAGGACAAATTATTTATCAGTTCAACATAGTAGATTAGTGCAAAACAAGTTTTCTTTTATCCTCTTGCTCTGTTTTCATCTGGTATCTCAATCTGTTCTCCTCACTTATATCTGAAGGATATCTTAAGATTGACCGAGAACTGTGATCGGTGGTTTTGACGTACTAAAAGATCTTTAATTTTCTGATGCGAGTATGACCCAAACCTGGCATACACAATACAAGTAACACCCTACGTTGTAAGACTGTGGTGATTTGTTCAGAAACTTTCCTGTTCCTGCTTTCTGGGAATCAACTGTCTGCTCTGTTTATATTTGAAAACTTATGCTATCACCATCTAAGCTGGGCTTGGATGTTACCGTTTGCTCACATAAAATAGATCTTTCAAATGACATGTACCGTAGCTCAGCCGAAACCACCCTCAGCCCGCCTTTCATGTACACTTAAATATATTCTCAAACATTTAGGTGCCACATTTCTGCGTTTTTGCATTGCCCTTATGTGTGAATACGGCAGCCCCACGTCTCACCCAGTGCACGCTGGCATTGACTTCAGCCTCCCGCGACTCTAAGCAATATAAGCAGTGTAGAAAATGGATGGATCTCTTTGATACATCGTCTCACTGTGCTCTCCGCCTTTCAGTGTGATGTCACACCTCAACAGTGCTCAGAGGATGCTTTTCCAATTCAAAGTCAATCAGGGAGAAAATGGAAATATCACTGAGCTGTATTATTTATACACAAAGACCCCGCTGTCTTCGTGCTGTGATCAGCATTGTGGCCTCATTATGCGCACACATGCTAAGGCAAAGAGACATTTTGCATTGATGGGATACTGGATATATTGCAGAGAAGATGCCCTACCACCTGCTTGCGTTCCTCTGCAATATCATTGGTGGCCTGTGAAAGCTGCATTTACAACAGATTACCCTTTAATGAGCTACAGCTCTGTTTTCAGCTTCGTGACAATGTATTGTGTAGATAAACCAACAGGCGTTTAGATTCATACAGAGGCCGTTATGTGAATAAAAAAAGAACACCTGCGAGATGTGTTTTGGATCGGTAAAATGTGTGCTTTGAAGAACATGATCTTGTTTTTCTGGATCACGTTAGTGTTTCCTTGGCATTCTTTCTGACTCGTATCAACAGTTTGTCCGTGAAGGTTGTCTTTGAAGGAAAACAGGATCAGAACAGTTTCCACCAATTACAGGTAAGTAGCTAGCTGTTGATGAAGTCATGTGAGCAACACCCACATATGTTCCTATTTAAACCCCAACTCCTCGCCAGTCTTTTAGAACTGAAGAAGCTACTTGGATGAAATGAAATCCCTTCAAGAAACTCTACAAGTCCAATTACCCTTGTTTCAACTTGACTTTTAGACATATGAGAAGCTGTCGTGTTGGTCCAGTCAAGGTAACACACTGCCAGTTAAGTGAAGAACAGCCGATGCTACCAAAAAGAGACTTCCTGTGACGCATTTAGTGCTCATTACTCATTTCAAAAGGCCCATCTCTGACAGTTTAATCTCCCGGCTCGGGGCACAGCTGCAGCTGCACTGCCTGTCTGTTAGAGTTTGGACTTCGGTTGCTGCTGTGGTTCAGTCTGTGGTGAAGTAACTCCAGCGGTACAACTGTTTGAACATGCAGTGCATCTAAGCCTGTTAAGTTACCAAATGAGCTCAGGAATACAGTAGCTTTAATACCACCACAAAAACTGCACACACCACACACACACACACACAAGTGCTGCGGTACACCCATTAAAAATGAATGTGTCACAGCCTGAATTATAAGTACCAAAGCTCAGCCCTGGCTACAGCCATAATCAGCAGTGACGGCTGTGTCATCCCAAGACTGCAGTCATAATCTGAGCTACAGTCAGTCTTGGCAGCTGGTGAAGCAGCCTCTCTAGTTTTGCTTTCTCAAAGTGGGAGTGCACACTCATGCCCGAGGAGCCACAGCAGAAAAAGCACAGACTCTTGCTAAAGTTACAACCAGTGGTCTTGAGAGTAATGCATGATGTGTCATCATGATACAGCTCAGACCCAGTAATCCAAAAACAGCCCAGAAAAACATGATGAAGAGACCCTTTAAACTCATTTTAGTTTGGGGGCGACATGCCAATTTGACCTCAAGCAGGCCAGACTACAGCTTTTTTTCCATTTGTTTTAGTGCAAAGAAGAACAAGTGAATTAGGAGAATGTTTTAAAAAATTAAATTTCTCAGGAAAAATAAGTGCAATTTGCAAACATTGCTGTCTGCTGTTTAGCTTGGAGTGTACTAAATGTGACCTCAAACCGTTCCAGGCAAACGAAGTTGAACATAAACAACAAACACGACCGACCGCGATAAGACAATATTTGTTTTGTTTCTGGAGTTACTGACAATTATCAAAATTGAAGTCTCCCTAAGTTTTCCCACCAGCAATAGGTAATATACTTCTCTCTTCTGTGCTGAAAGCTAGACGCTCAAACTCTTTTTGTCAGACTTGTTTGTTGTTGTTTTTTTAACGTTAGGCTACACTTCATCTATTAACTTTATGTAGAGACATATGCTCACCCAAAAGTCATGCTGTGTAATATGATAATATCTAGTTTGACCAAAAAACAAACAAACAGATAAATGCATTTTATAGTCTAGTAAATTATGTTTAACATTCTTGGTGTGCATCTCCATGGGCGCCACCATTATTCTGTGACCTCAGGCTGTTGCATCTCAGCAGGTCGTACTAGCGAAGTCAGGGCAGATCGATTTGCCCGACCTCCGGCTTCAAGTGGGAGGTCTGAAATTTCAGGCTTCCCACTGCATATTTGACAGCTGCGCTTTAAAGGAAATCAGTTCAGGTAGTTTGCCATTTGTCCAAAAAAAAAAAAAAAAAATCCAGGTGAACAAATACTAACAACTGATTGAACAAACTGTTCTCTTTATGAGTGAAAAAGATTTTGTTGCCAGCACCTCCGATCAAACAAAGTTTTGTTAACATTTACCCGAACTGACACTTTCACCCGCTGCGAGGTGAATCGTTCCAGCAGTTAATTTCATGGATCTGCGTTTCCGCCACATCAGCTGGGGATTAAGAAACAAAGAGAGGAATAAAACAAAACGAGTGAACAGTGCAGAGTTTAGAGGATGACATGCCACTGTAGCCGGGTCTTAAATTCTGACGAGGAGCAGTATGTGACAGGGACCATCTCCCTGACACTGGAGAGGCTTAATCATCTCTCATGGCTTCACACATCACCGCTCCAGATTAGATAAATCACTCCTTTTAATAAAGCCTTTCAGGGAGTTTGCAGACTCTCAAAGGAAATAGCGATCAGCGGCGTCTCAGACTGCGGTGGTGTCAGATATCTACATAAGTGTCTTACCAATAATACACTGGTATACTGTTATTATCTTCTTGGTCACAGAAGGTCACAGGCGGATGACTGTCAACGTTTTGTGCTAAAACGAAGCTGGCGGTGGAGGACGACTCTGGCAGTCAAGGGGCCACAGATGGTCTGAAGTCATCAGCCCAGTCTGCTGTACCTTTAGGCAAAGCCACCGGCACAGTCGCCAGTTTAGGTACTCACTGTAATGTGACAAGGTAAGATTATACAATATCCGAAAAGGTAGTTTCATAACAACGCCCTTATATCGGAATGTGTCCTCCTCTTGATGTCATGTCACCTCAGCGAGGGCCATTTGGACTAATCCAGATACAACATTTTAAGTTTGTTCAGACTCTTTCATACATCAAAGATTTTTGTGTGCACAACTGCACATGCAAAAAAAAAAAAGAAAAAGAAAGGAGAGGCATGAAATAAATCAAGTCTGTGTTGGTTGGTTGGGTCTGTGGTCTACTAGTTTGAAAGTGACACAAATTAGGCCGTGTTCAGTTTGAGTGAAGTGAGATTTCCAGAACTATGGAGCGCACGGCTCATCTATGCTTAAGGCTAAACGCTCAAGGCTAAGTTGCATTGTTTGACAGGGAAGAAAAGGGCATGCATAAAAAAAACACTATCTCTGGTTCTGGTGCATTGATTTTCAATATATTTATTTTAAAACAGCCAGTCGGATGCCCAAAAATGTTATATGAATGCAATGTTAACTCTTAAACGTCTTGTCAGACGAAGATGATCAATGCAAACTCTCATTTTGTTTTACCCCATCCATTTGTTCATCTCCATTTTACTCTCCCTAAAATGATGGTCTATCATTTTCAACTATCATGGACAACTAAAATAATTCAGATTTAACATTATTAATTCATTGTTTTTTTCATTAATCTATTTTTTCTTCAGAGCAGATTCAGTCCAGATGTCCTTTATTTAACTCACAACTTCCATAATCCCCTCGGAGATCCTCAAGCATTCCCAGACAAAATGGTTTCACACAATCCCACTGTGTTTCCGCCCCAGGGTCTTCTATTAGTGCCTGGTGTACCTCAGGGAGATGTCCAAGAGGCATGACGGGATGCCCAAACCACATCAGTCAGATCCATTCAGTACAAACGAGCAGGATGTCGACTCGGAGCTCCTCGTCCTATTCCCCAAGAGTGGGCCCACAGCAACTCTGAAGGAAACTCATTTTGTCTTCTTGATTTTTTATTTTTTTTTTTCAATCCCCGAAATAGCTAGAATTTGTGGCTCCAGATGAGGACAGGATTGTACGCCGGTAAATTGAGACAAAGCTCTCAGTTGACAAACACAATCTTGTACAACACACCCGTCAGGGCAAACATTGTACGAATTGTTTTGTGAGAGTAATTTATTCATAAGCATGGCAAAACAAGAGCCGCTGAGCCACCAGAGGTCTTTCAGTTCGAACTGCAGTGTGAATGTTTGCTCAGTCTCTGAAGTAACCACTCTTCCACAGAATATTCTTCCCTCTTCGGGTGTGGACAGAGGATCAACTGTCTTATATGGTCTACTCTCAAGTGAAGTCGAACTGTAGTTGAGAGTTGGTTTAAAATTATTTAATTGGAAGGTCTCCTACCGCTTCTCGATCCGTGAGTCATTACCTTTGTTGAACTGGTTTTAAGTCTGCAGGACTTGTATTGAAGTTACATATGCAGTTAGAAATGAGAACATTTTACTAAAGGTACAAATCATTTTGCCGACTAGGGCCGGGTGCATCCGATTTCCCAAATCTATTCGGACTAATTCAGAAATCAAACTGTCAGGACTAGCACACTGCTCATCTCTCCCTTAAGGCTAGATGCATTGTGGGTAATGGATGCAACAGGTTTTGATAAAGAAGGAAGATTGAGAAAAAATGCATGCAAAGAGAAATTTCAATTATCACAAAAGCAACTGCTGCAATCTGTGCAAAATGTTTCTAAAGAATCTAACTCTGATCTGGTGCATTATTAAAAATGTTTGCTTTTCTCCAGCTTTTCACAGCCGTCATACTTTTTAAATCCGCGCAGCCACGCATCAGCTTTCTTTCAACGGTTTGCCGTTGCTCTCAGAGGGGAGACTCTTGTCACGTTTTGGATCTTTCTCACACGTGGACTGATCTCATTTTAGAATCAGTCTTTTCACACTGGTTTTACAAGGCATCGACAGTATTTAAGATAATTTAATCTGATGATCTAATAAACACATGCAGGAAAGGACGTGTATTTAAGATTTTATGAAATGATATCAGATGTTTCAAATGAATATCAATTTTGAATCCAGTGCCCACTGAGGAGACATTATAATATAGTTACTAATGCTACCAGACAAATACTCATCATACTGCAGGTAAGCACCATTACAGTAATACATGGCAGTAGTTTCTTAAAAACATCCACGACTTGTCAACTCACAGTACATCCAGCCGTTTTTTTTTGTTTTGTTTTCTTGCCAGTTTCAGCTGTCAGAACGAGCACAGCGCAGCCACTTCAGCGATGATTCAACCTCAGCGAAACTGTGTGGTAAGATGTACAGCTAACCATGTCCAAAACATGGATTCTGTCTCACAGTCCCCAGGGAGAGGTAAGACATGATTAAGGGAAGCATGAGAAGCAAACTGCACTTCACAGTGGCACAGTGAGAGATACTGCGCATTCGACAGCTGGTGCAGGTCAGAATAATTCACATGTTTTATCACAGATAGACGCGGCGAGAATGATAGATGAGACACCGCGGGCCATTCAACACAAATTTGTTACAGTATCCTCATTCTCTCTGCGGCGATCACAACAAACAAAACTCCCCATGCTTAGCAGGAATTCCGAACTAATTAATTACACTTCCAGGGTCTCCTAGTGTTAATGTAGATTTTAATTAAAGAGTTGAAGCTGCAAGGTTTAAATGGTCCTCAAATTATTTGGACTATTCATTAATTTATCAGTTTAGAAAATTTAGACATTCTGACAACACAGTCGGCATACTCAAAGATTTTGAATTTTGCTTTCTTAAAACTGCAAGCGGCATTTTAGCACCTTTCAGCTCTTTGTTTTGATATAATGGACAGTAGCAGCAACAAAAAAAAATCTAAATTCTGAGAGAAAAGATCAAATCTGAGGACTCAAACTAAACTAAACTTGCTGAAAAAGGATGATGGAGGGTGAAGCCAAGCCGTGGCCTGCAGCCAAACCTGACTGCTGTCTGTGTAGATGAAGGTGATGCTGCCCTTCTGTCTGACATCCAGATGAAAGAAGGGTTCAGACGCTGAGAAGGTTCAGCTGGGAATAATAGTATCTTCAAGTTGACTGTCACGGCTATCACAGCTGTCAGCTGTCATAATTATCACAGAGGCTTCGAACTGATTGCCATGAGGTGATATAAGGTTATCTTTGTGACAGGCCTATTCGGTATCGAGAGAAAACTGGAGCTGGCCCAAGCATTGGGCATGAGGCCTCACTCTGCCTTCTTTTCCAATTCTATGCCACAGTGTCTGAAATTTAAAGAGGGAAACTTTAAAACTTTATTTAGTATCAAACTGTCACCGTGTTGTGGTTCCCTCGATGTTTGCAGCGTGCATCTTCCCTACTTCCCAAATCGTAATCATGATGACATTTACGTGGGAAAAGTGAAGATGCAATAGTTTGTAAATCATTTTAAGAAAAATAGATAATGTTAAAGGGGAACTACTGTTGTTTACAACCTGGACGTTATTTCTGGCATAAAATATGATCGTTTACTCACCCATATAACTTTGCGTATATCCATATAGTGGGAGTGACTGGGGCACCGAAACGCAGCCTCTAAATAACGCATTATCTGCCGCGAAATTCGTTCATTTCACCAATATTTTGTTATGATGCGCTAGTGCTGTTCCCCGTTTGGAGTTTCGCAGCAGATAATGCGTTATTTAGAGGCTGCGTTTCGGTGCCCCAGTTACTCTCAATACATGGATATACGCGGATCTAAGTATCATCTGAATGACTCCAAATGACACCAAAGTTATATGGGTGAGTAAACGATCATATTTTTTGCCAGAAATAAGGTCCAGGTTGTAAAAACCGGTAGTTCCCCTTTAAGAAAAGAAGGATACTTTATTTGATATTTTTCCAACTGTGTGGCCTTAGTATAAGTGCCAGAGGCCTGACAATCAACACATAGAGAGCAGTCTTCACATCTACACGTCATATTAATGCAGAGGTGTAGGAAATGCTTTATCTCTGTGATCACAGCTGAGCCCAGTAGCTGGCTCATTTCTTCTTCTTTTTATTTATTTTTTTTTAATCAAGAACCACATGTAGTGTAATGCTCCACTATAAATGTCAGCAGCCAAAGTCAGTGAATAAAAATGAAATAGCCAATTAATGCAAAAAGAAATGCAAGTTCATCAATACTTATTTTGACCTCTTTCTGTCCTACGCATGCACACAGGCACACACCCAAAAAACAGTTTAGGAACAACTAAAAAAAAACAAAAAACAAAAAAATATAAAATTCACTAGTTCCCAAACTGATCAAGTATCTGTGGGATGATCCACAGAGGCTCCTCCCCTCAACCCATAGGACCCAACGGCCCCCACTGACAACATCCTGTTTCCAGACACCTGTTTTGGAGGAACAAGGGAGACCTACATAATATTAGGCAGGTGGTCATAATGTTATGCCTGATCGGTGTATTATTTTTCAGCTTCATATCTAATCAGTATGTAATCAAACCATGGATGCTGCAGTTACATAGTCCATGTAAAAAAAAAAAAAGGGCATATGCAAATGAAGCCAATGAGAAACATTTGAACAAATGCAGATTTTCAACACAAACTGACAAGGCGCATTAGCAGTGTCGGTGGAGCCATCAGACAGTCTAACTGAAAGTGGCTTAGGCTCCACATGCCACTGCTGTGTCCCCGAACAGACTGAGCTAGACGGGTCGACGTGAACAAAATATCTGACAGAGGCTGGACAGCCAGCCGGAGAGAGTGACATGAGGGTGGAGGCAGACGACAAAAGACAAGCGGAACTACTACTGGGAGAAGTCATACATTACTGCCAGAGCAAGAAAGAGACACAAAGACAAACTAACGCTGTGTGGGTGCATCACATTTTCCAGTTTCTGGATGTTTGCCAGGGCACTCATTGTTGAGTTACAAGGTGGGAGACCGCCTGTAGACGATAATGCTTTTCACCTGTGAAACCAGAATTAATGAGAAACACCCAAGAGCAGCTTCAAAGTATGCATAAAGTCGGAGGAATTCATGCATAACACGATATCGGGTGTTAAATTCCTGCCTTCATATGCACAGGACATTGCTGTAGCCTTTTACAGTGGTTGTAGCAAATATTTAAATGCATTAGCATGACGCATGAGTATCTGTGCACCGCCGCAGGAGGTCAAAACAAGCATCGGAACATTATTACACGATCTTTCACCGGAGCAAAAAAAAAAATTAAAAATTGAGACAGTTATTGAATGTGCTCATAGTTCAGACATCAACGGATTACCGTGCACCTTTGAGAGGATAATAGACGGCTGTCTGTTTATGCATAGCAGCCTCATTTGAATAAACTGTATTCATGTCAATGTAACAGCAACGAGAAAAAGAAAAATGTAAAAAAGCAAATTGCTAAACGCCTACATATCAGATTACTGATGTTACGAAGGTGAGCGTTACAAAACTGTATTGCTTTTTTAAACTATACTGGATGGCCTTCTTGTGACCTGTGACTGTATAATTGGGGTCCATGTCTGTCTGTCTGTTCAAGTCTGAGACCATGTCAAATAATTTGTCATATTTGAAGTACACTTGTATGAATGTTTGAGGTTTTCTAAACTTTCTTTAAGAGGTTGTGTTATCTCCACAGGACGAGGACTGAAGCAATCATTCAACACCCTGGAAACAACACCCTGTTCACACAAGCCACCAGTCTGATGGGCTTACTCGGTTGACTGATGTAAATGGTTCTTAAATTTAGCATTCAGGTTGACCTGGAATGAAAGAGATCAAGAAATAATGAGTTTTCAAGGTACAGACTACTGTGGGTGCCCCTTCACAAACTAATTATAACTACACCGATCATAGCAAACACAAATGGGCAAGGCCAGACACAGAAAACATGTAGCCTACACTTTTAAAAGAGGAGATGGAGCTCAAATGCTCAAACCTTTATAATAGGTTATAAAAAAATTCAGTTTGAAATAAGTGTAAAAAATAGGGTGAGCTCGTCAGATTTCAGAGCCTCCCAAATCCCAATGTTTTCTTTTAAACGGCATAATCTCCCTACTCAGAATAATACTCACTACGTGGCATAAGAAAAAAAAGGCGACTGATAAACCTGCACAAATCTGAAATCCAAAAAGCCTGGGATTTTAAATTAATCATGCCAAATTGGGCACAACTGTCACGTTTCTTTCAGTCCGCCTCTACAGGTTATCAAGCACAGGAGATTCACTTTCAGATCACTCTCTTGCTCTTAATTTCAGTGTGAATCTGTAGACGTACAGATGAGAGATGACATTCCTCTGACTGCTTTCGCTGAGCAGCAAAGTGGAAGTCAGAGTTCATTTTCCTTCAGAGGTCTTTAAGGGGAAGGCGTCCGACTATTCACCGCACGTCAGCTACACTGTCAGGGAAATCAGTGTGATTTTAATATCTGATATCTGTGCTGCTGGTTGACCACACCCGTGATTTATTTGTGTAAGGGAGCCCTATCTATATGTGGGAACCCATGGCTGCACATACATCTATGGATTTTTGGAGCATATAATGACTTTTTAGACAATATCAAGCCTCAAACTTGAACAGCTATTAGAAAGCCCTTTTCAAACACACACAAAGACAGGCCAATAAAGAAATTGTGTTGTCAGTTTGTTGCAGAAGAATTTCAGCAGCCTGCATAGAACCCATTCCTAAATTGCTTTAGGACGAACTGGAGCACCAACCTTAATGCCTTTGGGACAGGATCAGAGCAAATCCCTGCAGTCTGGACCAAAAATCCCATTTAAAGCATTTTTAGAGGAATGCAGGCTGTTGTAATGTACTTAAGGCTAATTTACACTTATGCGCTCATAAGTCTGGCTCGCTCTGTAAAAACGCCACCCTAACACTAGTCAACGCCGTGTCTTTTTTGCCAGTCTGGTTAATTTTTGTTTCTACTTCCTGCTTCACTTTCAAAACAAAGGCGACTGAAACTTTCGCCGAAATTTCGCCGAAGACAAGTCATACGAATGTTTGCATCTCCGAACCTCCTCAGTTAACCTTTCCTCGATGTGTTCCATCTTAGTTGATCCAAAACTATCGATGGAGAAGTAGCCGGAAATACTAAAGCGGAAACACGCTACTACCAAGCGGACCAATCACAGATCTTGCGGTCTGCGTAGTTACATTTCTGGGGAGGTGCATATCAGCTATGGCGTTATAGGCAGTTTAGGCTTCTGCGTCAATTTGACACTGTAGCTATGGCAACAGCGCAGAGCATACGCAGACCCTTAAATGAGCCTTCAGGGTCTCAATAGGGCGTCAAATTGACGCAGCAGCCTAAACTTTTACGCCTATTACTTTTGTTGATAGCAAACAATGGTGAGCCTTAGATAAGAATAATTGGCGATAGCATCCCAGAGAGGCTGTCTCTTTGTGATTTCCTCAAAATATCAGCAAAAGTTTACACAAGTAAAAGGTTCAGAAATCAGAAATCTCCTCATGCAAACCAGCATTGAATGGCTATAATTATTGGGCCCTGCACTGCAAGTCACTGCATCTGCAATTGCCTCTGAAAACTCCTGTCAGTGAGAAAGTTAAAACTATACCAGGCAAAGAAAAAAGGATATAAATATAAGATCCAGAAGAGCGGACGCATCCTCTGGGCCGGAGCTCATTTGAGACGGGCCGAGGCGAAAGGGAAAACTGTCCCGTGGTCTGATGAATAAAATTTGAAATTATTTGTGGAAGCAGTGGGGCGCCACCTCCTCCAGGCTAAAGAGGAGAGGAACCATCCGGCAGGTTTATCAGCGCACAGTTCAAAAGCCGGCATCTGTGGCGGTATGGGGGTGAATTAGCGCACGCAGGATGAGTAACTTGCACATCTGTGAGGACGCCATTAATGCGGAGCGAATGACGCAAATTTTGGAGCAACATATGCTGCCATTCAGGTGACTTTTTTTTTTTTTTCCTCGCTTATTTCATCGAACCTCGCCAAACCGCATTCTGCACGTATTACAATAGCATAGCTCAGTAGTTGACGAGTCCAGGTGGTCAATGGCGGACTAGACCTGTCACCCAATGATATCAAAAGGACAAAACAATGCTGGATTCTCCAAATACAGACTAACCATATGTTCCTTTGAAAACTTTTAGTGCATTATGAAAAAAATAAGTCAAAGGAGGGCCCAAATCGCAATCTCATATCCTATAAGAACCTGAAAACATTTCCCTTTCTGAACTACATTTAGTAAACGTGCCACATCACATTTTACTTTATTACTACACTATTTTTAATTAAATTAAAAGGTTTAAGGGATTTCTTAATCAATGTGTCACTCTGGTTTTATATGTGTTTTACGCTGCCTCTCAACTTTTTTGGATTTTATGACAAATTCCTAGCAACTGTTTATGTGGCAACACATTATTCAATCATGAACCGCAGGAAGAGTGGCGTGTCGACCCGGACCTCTCATTGACAGTCAGGGCAGCTTCATGGGAGCGCATCTCTCTGCCAGGCTCAGCAATTCAGCACAGATGGCATCAAATATACTGCTTAAAGCCATCATTCACTTTAATGTCGTAGCTGTCTGTCCGGGGGAAGGCTGCAGGTCTGCTACGCTCTGTCTTTCTCCGGACAGTAAAAAGTTAGCCGCGTTCCCCCGCTGACTCACAACAACCTGCTCTGTATTCTCGACCAAGGGTGAAGGACAGCAGCGCTCACCTCCAAAGTGAACAAAGGAGAGTAGACTTTATAGCAGCCGGTTCTGTAGCAGCCCGCTATACGGTCAGCAGAAATAACAATGTTGCCACTAGAGCCACGGAGCGGTCATTCCTCCAAACTTTTTTTCTTTTGTCCAAACACAGCACTTTTTCTCAGTCTTTTATTCTGTAGTCATGGAAAAAAACTGCACATCCTTGCTACAGATATTATTAGAGAAATGTAAAGAAAAGACTTGATTTGACATTGGGTTTTACACCAGTCCCTTTGTTAAAAAAATAAAATTAAATAAACGTGGTGTGCACTTTCTCACAATGCCTCGGGAGCACAGCGGCCCCCGCAAAGGTGCGGTATCGCCAACACGTGTGGCTCAGAGAGATAATCCTCGCTACAAAGTGATGATTCACCTGGATGCGGGAGCTCAAAGAAGACAAAGAGAGGGCTGGAGGGGCCCCGCAGGATTTTTAAACAAGATGTAAGAAGAGAAACCAAACACACCTGCAAGTTAACTTTGCTGCTTTCTAATCACTCACTGTCTGCACCTGCAAACTCCAAATGAAAGAAAGCAATTGAACCAAGAGATTGAAAAACAAAATGAAATCCTGGAAACTGTGTATTCTCCGTTTCACACGCGCACATCTGTGGAATCTCAATGTCCCAGCTGGGAGGAAATACACAGTAAGCTTCATATGTTGCTGTCACTATATGTTATAGTAACAATAGTGGGATAAGATAAAAGTTGTATGTTCATTGTTCATGTTTGCCTGGGTAGTTTCAGTTTGCCAGCTAAATTAACAATGAAGTTGTCACAGTGGGCTTCTTGATATTTCTATTACAAATCAATGCAGACTTACCTATTTAAAAGCCCTAATGTAATAATGGAGAAACTAGTAGCCCAAATAAAAATTACTGCCATGTTATCTGGCCAAATAACCAAATAACATCATATATTCGGATTGCTTATATCCAAGTCGTAAAAACACAGGGAATCATGCCCCGTTTTCCTTCAGATTAACCCTAAGTTTAAATCACTCAAATTAAGCAACTAGCTAGTGAACATATGTGGAACATTTATAGCAGCTAGAGCAAAACAGACCTCAAAGGAGACAAAGTGTTTTACCTATATCGACCAGATGTCTAGAAATATGACGCAAAATCGGCTAATGTTGTTCGATGCGATTGGGCCACCGTTTGCTATAAACTCTGGGGACTGATAAAATATCAATGTTGTGTTACAGGCGATGCACTGAACAAAAATGGAAATTGCCAGAATTAAATATGTTTACAGAGATGCCACTTAAGGACAAGGGTCTGTCGAGATTCTCAGTCATCCAGGTCATGCAGTATGTAAGTAGTTAAAACAAAGGGCTGAACTTGCTTGGGTCTCTGGAAGATGTTTATGCCTCTCATCCAAAAAACTTTTTTTTAGTTCTTAACAGACTTAAGGAAGTCAAATGCTTTTTTACATCTTGTGGGGGTTTTGAATTTTTCACATTGCTGTCAACAACGAAAGGCCAGACTTTTTAGGTGGGAGGCAAAATGTCTTCAGAACTCTTCATTAAGTTTCAAACATTGTATTTGTTTCAGTGCATCTCTTTAAAAACACAGACATGATGCAGAAACAATAATCACAGAAAGGAAGAGTCTAAGTGCATCAAAAGTGCAAAGCAGGGTCTTTAAAGAGAATAGAAAACAAATCACCGTCAGCATTATGAGTGGGCGTTTGGTGATCAAACATTTAAAAAATAAGTGAAAAAAAAAA
>JASGAT010377992.1:0-27437 GCA_030220025.1 Chelon auratus
ACACACACACACATATATATATATATACACACATATATATATATACACAGACTGTATATAAGATTGGTTTAAGTAGGAATTAATCATTTGTGTTGCAGGATTTAAATGCAGTTTAACAGAATAGCACAAAATGAGACAATTATTAGGCTTCTCATAAAAACATTGAATGCAAAAGGTCCTATCAACACACAAACCATATGTATTTGCTGTGTTGGGCTAAAATATCAGGCTATAAGCGATACTAAATAAAGAGTCATTCGGGAGCAGAAAGAGACAGCTCCTCTTTGGGAGTCATGGCAAAAGAATCAGCTCTCAGAAAAGAGCCGAACTGCCCATCACTGATATGTTTGAGGTGATCACAAGAGACCCATCCCATCATCTGTTTGTCTTTCCCTGCAGGCGCCTGCTGTCCGTCGGGTATCAAGCTGTACCGGATGGCCGATAACTCTCTGCGCGTTTACTGGCGCAGCACCAGCAGCAGCCACAGCTTCATAGCAGAGATGATGGGCAGCAATTTCAACTACACCTGCACAGCATCTCCGGGGGAGAGCAGCTGTGACGTAGCAAACGTACACTGCGGGGATGTCTATCATGTGGTGGTAGCCCCGCTTACACCAGAGGGCAGCAAAGTACTGTTCTGCCCGCAGAAGATATACTCAGGTAAAGTGCAAAACATTTTTACCTTTGATTAAGTAAGAATAAAATATATATATATGTTTGACTACATTTTCTGTTCTTGTTATCTGCTCTTTTAGTCACTTGTGCAGGGAGCAACGTTGGCACAGGTGAGTATGCTCCCTAACTTTTTTTTTATTTTTTGCTCAAATATTTATAAAGCTATATGAATGTTCTAAAGCTTGTACTTTATTTATTTTAAGACTTTATTTGTTGAATCACTTTTTTCTAATATCACTTTGATGTCTTCTCCAGTGATTTACAGAGGGAAGAGAAGTGTGGACTAGCATATGGTAAATATATATATATATATTTAATCATTTAAGATGAATTAAAAAAATAAAAATAACCTGCACTAGGCAATATTTATATCTAGACAAAATAATGTGCAAATAACAGTTGACATTCAATCTAACTTTGCTAGCTGACAAAGTTTAGCTAGTCCTGAGTCCTTTCTCTGGCTCCCACAATATTAACATTGTATGGGAAACACTGATATGGATGCATGGGTGGATGGATAGATGGACAGATGATAGATGGATAGATGGATGGATGGATGGATGGATGCTACACAAGTCTGTTGATGCTGACGTCATCATTTTCTCCCCAGATACAACACACACCGCACACTCCTCCCCATCCTTCACCAGCCCCGACCCACTGGAATAAAGCCGTGCTCTCAGCAAAACAGAAGAACTGTTACTGAAGATTACACATGGCATCTGGCCGTGACACATACCTATGTGGACGAGAAATAAATGTTTGAGAAATCATTTGCTGTTAAATTATGTTAACGTGTCATAGCAAAGCAAAGCCACCCATGTCCTCAACAACAATGATCAAGCACTTGTTAAATGTGGCAACAATAAGGAGACGTGAACAGCAGGAGTACATTGAGTGTGTCCTGCTCAAAGTATGAGACAAAATCCTGATAAAACATTAAAGGGAAATTACCGTTTTTTACAACCTGGACCTTATTTCTGGCATAAAATACAATTGTTTACTCACCCATATATAATATAATTATTTAGATCCGCGTATGTCTAAATAGTGGGAGTGACTGGGGCACCGAAAACATAGCCTCTAAAGAACACATTATCTGCTGTGAAACTCATTCATTTCACCAATATTTTGTTATGATACGCTAGTGCTATTCCCTGTTGGGTCTGGAGTTACCTGTTATCTATCCACGGACGTGCAACAGTTTGTTGTTCTTTGACCAGCTGTTCCTCTCTCTGCCTCCGCATCCTCCTTTCAACAAGCTCCTCATCCATATACTCTGGCTCAAAAAAGTAAGGATGTCCATCATAGACAAAGTCGTCGTCCACAACCTCAGAATCGGAAAAAATATTCAGCCATGTTGCAAAAAATTAGCAGTAGCAAATTACAGATAAACAAGCACGGCGTTCAGAGATGACGTCATCCAGGTTAGAAGTTAGTAGGTCAATCTACAGACCCCGGATGATGATAACAGGTAACTCCGGACTCAGTGGGGAATAGCACTAGCGTATCATAACAAAATATTGGTGAACGAAAAATGAATGGGTTTCACGGCAGATAATGCATTTTTTAGAGGCTGCATTTCGGTGCCCCATTCACTCCCACTATATGGATGTATGCAGATCTAAATATCGTCCGAACGACTCCAAATGACATCAAAGTTAAATGGGTAAGCAAATGACCGTATTTTGTGCCAGAAATAAGGTCCAGGTTGTAAAAAAAATGGCAATTCCCTTTTAAATCCATAGACTATGAGACTTTGGAAGTTGCATCAAATTGGGGTAATCGCAATTTAAATGGATCCCCGAACAATAAATAAATTATAAAAGAAAATCAATTGGCAAAAACTGTAACATGGCCCAAATACTCTATTAAACACGCTGTCCCTTTATTTTAAGAGGTGTTAAGTAAGCAAATTAAAATATATTTTGTAGCTCCCCCATGTAAGAGGCCTCCTGATGACGAAGTGGCACACGCTGGCCTGTGTGTCTTGAAATAAACCATCCAGTTTGTTTAAAAAAATCTTCCGGCGTGCTGCGTCTGAGTCTCAGGATGTATTGATTATTTGGGATATGTGTCGTTGAGTAAACCTGGTGCATATTTCATGTATTCAATAAAGAATTCCCAGCATCAGATTTGTGTTTTTTGGTTTGTCTTGAGTGAAGGTGTCACCTCCATTTAGCAATACTACAGTCAAGGATGCACCACATGACAATAAATATAAATAAGTCTCGATGTTTCAGCCGCTAGTTTCCCACGCCAATAGTTTCAGAAACGTGTGCTGGTGTGGCCTTATTTCCACAAGTTTCAATTGGTTTATGTCCCTCAAAACACAAAAGGGGATGGCTCTGGTATTATCCCCAGTGCATCGTAAACAATATAGATTATCGATAATGTACCTGAGGGACTCCACAGGGAATACTTTCCTTTGACAGCTAAAACGTGGGGCAGTCAAAGAGATGACATTTGTCCGAGACACAGATCTTGGAGATCTTTTAGCGGTTACATGACATGGATAATATTTCATGCAGTCATCTTAATGTCAAACTCCCGTGCATTACACACACGTATGTTCACGTGAATACTTTTCCCTTTCAGATTTTCTTTTAAAATGTTGGATTGCCTGAAAAACATTAGAGGAAATAGTTTGGGTGAAAATATTTAAAACCAAACCTCTCGTGGGCAGTGACCTGTTTTCCTTTGTGTCTCTACAACCTGCTTCTGACAAACATCTGTCTCTTGAGAGTTGATGGACCTGATGAGATCTCATACCATCTGGGCTGGGAAATACTTTTAGTCACAGGATAATGAGTAATCTAATGAAACATCTCTAATTCTGAAACCATCTGGAACACACCTGAAACTACTGGTTCATTTCCTGTCACTAATGAAGCCTAAATTTAATCAGGAAGTCCATTTTTATTCTCACTCCTTTACAGCTCTCTCTCTTTCCCTTCCTGCTTCAATCACCGGCTGACTAAAAAGAAGTTTCCATCACTATTCTGATTTTGTCACAATCTCAGCCAATTATATAATTCCTGTCAAACTTTAAACATGTCCTCCTGTTTAAAGTCTGCTGTTGTCTGAAGTAATTTCAGTCCAAAACTGCTGCAACCTTGTTTTTCCTTACTGTACTAAGCATGCCCATACCTAACCCCCCTCAGACATGATGAAATCTTTATTGTTCACTACGATATAAGTATCTCCTGATTAAACTGTGTCAGAAATGCTTTTTTTTTTTTTAAAAACTATTTTCACCTGAGTGGATTAGGACTTGGATGTTAAGAGGAATAGATGATGGGTTTTTCAGCAGGCATCTCCCACTAGAGGGTGACAATTTTTCGGGACTTCTGAGGGTCACGGTATATAACCACGGAAGTCCCACTTTTTTTGGGGGAGGGGGGTGTCACGTGATCGGGATAGGACGGGAGTATTTTGGTGGGCTCGGGATGGGATGAGAGTGACAACTGATTCCCGTGTCACCCTCTAACTCCCACTGCAGAAAATATATCTAAAAAGGAAGCAGAGAAGAGCAGCAACACACGGGTGATTCATTCATTCGTTCATCTTCTGTAACCACTTGTTCCTGTTAAGGGTTGTGGGGTCTGCTGGGGCCTATCCCAGCTGTCACAAGGGTCAGTTATTAGGATTTTAATTATTAATTTGAGTTAAATAAACTAAATCCTAATCAAATGAGCTGCTTCTATCCATCGAGAATATTATTGTACACGTGACCAAAACAACACTTGGCTTCATCGCATTTTGTAGCGTTGAGGAGACATTGTTCTGTTTCTGTTCTCATAAAGCACAAGGCGAGTCAGCAGGCAGCAAAAAAAAAAAAAAAAATATCAGTGTCTTGTCGTGTAATTTTCGAGAACAGGCACAGGCAGCGCAGCCACTTGAATGACTCCGATGACTTGAGAAAACTGAAAATATCAAGGTGTTCACACCACATGTCCTTATTCAATGCGCTTCAAAATTGCTCTTTTATTGAAGCGGGGCGACTAAGGTTTCTTGGCAGTATCTTCTTTCATGTTGACTTTCTTTTTTCTAATAAACAGCGAGGAACTGGCAGGCAATAGACCTTTATTTTCTTGTGATAATGATCCTTTTCAACTGTAGCATGTAGCCTACAATGAGTCAACTCGGGGATTAGCCTATTTAGGAGGAGTATGCGTTTCATCCAAATACCTTACCAAACACCAAAATGCTGACAGAAGTTCATAACAGCTCAAAGCTTGACGTGGTTTAGAAGTACGTTACCCAAGTTTCTGACTTTGGTTTCAGCGAAACGCATCTTATGTGTTTAGGCAGCCCCGCCCAGACCTTTATCTCTATGGTTCAGGTCATTCACAGTGTTCTCATGTATTGTTCCAAGGACTTAATAAGAATAACAGTGAATGCATGAATATGTGTGCCTTTTTTTAGTGGACATTTATGGTAACCTGGATGTGGAAAAGTAAAACATAAACGTGCGATGAGAGTGATATGGGGGGGATACATCGCGTTAGTAGGTCAGTAATGTCAAGCTGAATGTTAAGCGTGGCTTTTTTCACACTGAGTTTAAGTGCCAATACAGGCATCAGTCAACAATAAATACACATAATTACAGACAGAAAATAAAAAAGAACTTGACTTTTGAAGCTCAGTACATTGAAGTGTTTCATGTTGCAGATGTTTAATATGTAAAAATCCCAATTCTATACAAACCCTAGGGACAAAAAGCTTTAGTTATGAGAAGCAGAGAGACCTATCCACCACTTTTCTCTGCAATACAAAAGCACAAGTAGAACGGGAGCTGACCAAAAATTAGCTTATAGTGTGTATAAACACCACTGAGACACCATCGTGTTTCTGCATAAAAATGACTCCTAACAAGTCCTGAAAGAAGACAAAGAGAACCCAATCAAGTTAATTTCAAGGTCAAACTAGAGTCTATCTGTTCAGAAGTGTTTCCAGAGTTATTTTTATGTAGAAATGCAAAAGATTCAGTTTGTTTTAAAAGTGGCAATGAGCCCCAGGGAGGCATGGTGAGACTTGTCTGCCATATGAAGATACTTCGTAGAGGTATGCACATATAAAGAAATCACCATACAGATAAAACAATGGCAATAACAGCTTTCTCGTGGTAACTCTGACTGCATGAGGCTGTTGGTGGGACAGCATACCCAATTTGGGGAATGCTGATTGGCTCCTGATCCCATTCACACCAGAGGGCAGCAAAGTGCTGCTCTGCCCACAGAAACTGTACCCATATATACTCTAAGAGTGGACTCTAAATGTAAGGTGGTACTTTTCTTTTGAGGGTTGTGGTAGTCCTGCAGACTGGATGCACCTTTGATACAACAGATATGACATGCAAGACTGCATCAAAACTTCATCCTCCCCTTTCTTCTGCATCACCACAGAAGACCCAGGGGCGAAGACTACTTATGGTGATTGGCCATGGCCACAATACGTGTTTGTGGCTGAGAAATACATGCTTGAGTAATCGTTTTCTGTTCAATGATGTACACATGTCATAGCAAAACAAAACCAAAAGTATTATGTTCAAATTTGTATCACAAGACAAAATCATGATAAAACATTAGATCCACAAAGTATAGACTTAAATTTAAACACTGAACTATGAAGGTACTGTTTACCTGGGCTTACTGTACTGTGAAGGTTGGGGTATTTGCAATCAAATTGACCCAAAAAAGAAAAAGAAATTGCAAAATGTATGAATGTTATAGTAAGTGACTAACACAAGCACCTGGAAGGTACTGGAGAAACAGCTAATGCTTTTTTTGGCCTTTAATTCGACCTGGGTGGGAGGTTGAATTAAACACCATATCCCTTATGATGTTTAAGCCACAAGTTTCACTGACACTTTTCAGAGCACAAGTAGTTTTAATCGGCTTATGTCGCTCATAACACAAAAGCCCTGGCTCTGGTATTATCCCCAGTGCATTGTAAACAGTGTAGGTTATCAATATGGTTCCCGCGGGACTCCGCTGGCAATACTTACCATTCACAGCTTTAACGTGGGACATGATCAGCCAAAGAGATGACATTTTTTTGAGACAGATATTGGAGATCTTTTAGCAGCTTACGTAACATGTAAGAAAAACACCAATAGCTTTAGTAACATTTCTTGCAGGCGCCTCTCAAGCAAGACATACACATAAATAGGCTACCATCCATTTTCAAACTTTTTTTTTATTGTGAGAAACCTCTGCTTGCCTGAAAGTCATGACAAGGAAGACGTTTTGGGGAAAAATCATTCAAATCAGAGTCCATTCATGGGCAGTGGCCTGTTTTTTCTTTGTGTTGGCAACAGTCCATTGAGGATTTGTCAACCTGATCTGATCTCATACCGTCATGACGAGCCGGGAAAGTTGTTTAGTCACAGTAAAATGAGTAGTCTGACCAGATGTGACTCACATTGTAGTTATCTCTTCCTCAAAATGGAAAGGACGTGAAAATACTGATTAAATCAACATCTCAAACATGTATGACTAAGTTTGTCAGCTAGCATCTCCCACTACAGGGATCAAGCATTCATTCTGACTGAAGGATTAACTGATTAGAGTTTGGCAGTTGAGGTTTGAAGTCAACATTATCTTACAAAACTTACATTCATAACTCATGAATTTACAGTCAAAATTTCACAAAAAAAGTCTAATTGGATGAAATTAATTGATTAGATTTTATATACAAATGGTCAAGACCAATTTCAATGTGGCATCGTGATGTTCTGCAAAAATACTGGTATGGTAAGGGTCTATAAATCTACTTAAACCTTCTGAACTGTTCGCAGATTCATAAGGGGCTTAGCTTAGACAATATTAGAATATATTTGATAATTAGGATTTATGTCACTACTTTTACAGTGACCAAAGACAGAAAACAAGTCTCCAAAGACAAGGGCAACTGTGGTTCAGTTGAAAAGAAAAGTCAAAACAAGTAGAGCTCCACCTGGGGGCTGGCTGCAGTATAGGTCATAAGCTCCACCTCCTTGGCTAATGCAAGCAAGTGGGGACACACTGTCCATATTTATATGGCCTATAGTTTGATCCCTGGTATGAGGACCATATTCCAAAGTGTAAAATATGGGACATAATTTTGAGCAAAACACTGCTTTTGTGTCCAAATATGTCATTGTGACTGTAAAGTGCATTCATGCTAATGTTAGCTACCACACAGCTGACTTAGTTAAAAACTAGCCAACTGTTCTCAATGAAGAAAAGAAAACTGTGTTGGCCGAGTCTCTTCAAAGATTTTCTAATTCAGACGTTTGTTTTTGGGTTTTTTTCTCCTCTCTCACTGCAAGGAATGCAAACGTACCACAAGTTGTACCGATCAAAATAAAACCCTGTAAGTCAAAACTTTCTAGTCAACGCCAATCGCTTTATATGTGGACTGGGCTGAGGTGCACTGGAAGACCATAGATAAAGGGGGTGACTTCTAACAAATTTTCCAGGACAGTACAGAATAGACTGATCATAACTACATGATATTCATACATTCCTCTTCTGTGACCGCTTGTTCCCGTGAAGGGTCGCGGAGTCTGCTGGATCCTATCCCAGCTGTCATTGGCCGAGAAGCGGGGTACACCCTGGACAGGTCGCCAGTCTATCGCAGGGCTAACACAGAGAGACAGACAACCATTCACACTCCCATTCGCGCCCACGGCCAATTTAGAATCACCAATTAATCTCGTTGGGTGTTTGCTCCTTCAGGTTCAATGGACATTCCTTCTTCGAGAACGCTTGGTCATTTGGGTCAGACAGAACTTCAATACTTCAGTTATAAAGACTAAGAAATTTGCAGGAAATTGCATCACAAGATGTTCAATGCCAGTGACCCGCAACAGAGAGGACAATATCACAGCTGCATGAAAATACAATGAAATATCAAGGTGTTCACATCACTTGTCCTTATTCACTATGCTTGAAAATTGCTCTTTCATTTAAGGAGGGCAGCTAAGGTTTCCTGACAGGTTTATATCCGTATCCTGTTTCATGTTGACTTCCTTTCTTCTAATACACGGTGAGGAACTAGGAGGCGCTGGCCTTTTATTGTCCTGTGATAAAGATCCTTTTCAGCTTTGTACGTAGCCTACATACAGTCAATTTAGGTACTGGTATACGTACGAGGAAAAAAAGTTTAGTTTTTATGCAAACACATTACCAAACACCAAAAAGTTGGGAAAAAAAAACAAAAACGGCACAACTTCGTAACAGCTCAAAGCTTGACGTGTTTTATAAGCGCATCCCATTTAGATGAAGTCCCAATTCCCAAGTTAGCGTTTCTGACTTCAGTTTCAGTGGCCCTTGTCTTCTGTGCTCAGACGGCCCCTCCCAAAACCTTTATCTCTTTGGTTCAGGTCGTTCACTGTGTTCTCATGCATTGTTACGTGGATTAAATAAGAAAAACAGTAAGTGCATGCACATGTGTGAGATTGCAGAATTCCTACAGTGTTTTTGCAGTGTCTTGGAGAGAAATAAAAGACATGACAATTTCTAACAAGAGAGGAATAAACAAGGAAGAGATGACGAGAGAACATACATTATGTGATGTCTTTATATTATAGAATATAATGTTCCTATGGGTGATATGAGAAGAAGGGGGATTATGTTAGTGGGTCAGTAATGTCAAGCTATGTGTAAACTGTGCTGGTCAGATGCCATTGATCAATTTGAACTGAATCACCGAAGTTTGAAGTGCAGTAGTTCATATTTTTTCATCAAGAATGAATAGTTTGAGAGACAACCTGGACTAATGTGTACTATGATGATGAATATTGTCTCACGAGTGACCTGAGCAGTAAAAATTCAACCCAAAAATCTTTGGTGTAGGAAAATATTTTCAGATAAGTATTCAAATTTGTAACAGCCTTTATGTCAACCTGGAAACATGGGGTTGTTATTTACAGCTCACTGATCCACAAAGAAGGAGTTGTGAGCGTAAGACGTCTCGCTGCCCTTTTTTCCAAATGTTTCAGGTGTAAGGCAAACCTCTAACAGTGGAAATGGCAGATAAGACTTTCCCGTCATGAGAAATTAATGGCTGTGGGGAATAAAATGGATCATGTCGGCGTCAACACTGGCTTCACTTTCTTATTATTTGGTATGGTTCTTTAATGTTTTTCGTTTTTTCAGTCTTCTGACAATTAAATCCATTAAAAAAATAAAAAAACGTAAAAATGGTTATGCCACAAAATGCACATTGTTGAATCTATCCAAAGAAAAATACAAATCCAAAGTGGATTTGGTGCTAAATAAAAAGTCGGTCGAGAGTTGCCGCCGTAGCTCTAAATTCAAGTCTGGAAAAGCATCATCCTACCCTAACACGTCTTACAAGTGAATTTGTGGACCCACAAAAAGCTTCGCTGTTCCTCATAAACCAACACTAGCAGATGCCATGTGAAAACTTATCATCGAAGAACGGATTGAGGCACAAAAGGATGTTTAGTAACAGGGCCAAATCCCGCCCCTTCCAGTCAACCACCGTCGGATCTCGTTCCTGAAAAGTTATGCACGATATTCAGTGGTGAGAGACATATAACTTTTCGATCCCCTTTGAATTATGTCATGAATCATGCGTGTAGTATGATGTTTGTCATATTTGGAAGAATGTGCAATTTTTTTGTTGCCCAACATCTGAAGTTTACTGGAATGATTAATGAAGCTGATAAATTAATGATAAGGTTGTTTAAGGGGGTTCAGGATCTCCAAGACATCGTGATCAAACAGAAGGCTTGTACCAATCTCATGTAGTAAATATATTATTTTATTATTCTCATTAGGGATGATTAAATTACTGTGTGAGGAAAAACAAAGAGTCAATAAGAATGGGCTTGATGGAGGTCACGAAAACTGATGAGAAACATGTGAGACCCGGAGACGAAAGAGAGAGAGAGAGAGAGAGAGAGCAAGAGAAAGAAATAGTTTCTCATCCTCCTCTTTTCAGGTAAACTCACCAAACTCTCATCCTCCCACCTCCCACCACCCTCCCTCCTGCCGTGTTCTCAGGGCAGCTCTGACTGCCTCGGGCTGTTGGTGGGACAGCCTACCCCCATACTGATTGGTTCCCACACACACGGGGCGAAAGCTCAAAAGAATCCAGCACACCTTTTGTATTTGACTCCCCTGTATAGTAAACTAATTTTAATCCCGCTCTCAAAGTCAAAGATGGGATTGTTGGGAGCATTAGGCTTTTTTTTAGCATTTGTATCTCTAACTCAGGTAAATATATTTCTGCATGTTAAGAAACTGTAAATCTATTTTAAGCTTATGGATGTTTGATGCTTAATGATTACGATATTTGTGTTGTTTACAGATACATCGTAGTGCAGCAGGTAAGTCAATGATGAAAGCCGGTTAAATTAAATCATGAATAGATGTAAAAAAACGAAAGCTGTCACTGAGTGGAGGATGCTATGTGTTATTCAGATGAAATTATGTCAAACATCTAAGCAGTTCTTGTGTAGTTGTATTACCTGCTGCTCATTAATGAAGTTTATTCTCTCAAACCCTACAGCTTCTTCAGAGTGCAGAATCTTGTCAGCAAATCCCTCAAGTGCCACATCGATTCTGGTGAAATGGGAAAAATATCCTGGAGGAACAGGCTATCTTTTGGACCTGAGAAAGATAAACTCGTCGGATACCGCACCGGTTGTGGTTTCTGCTGGTTGGCAAACGACTGAGCTGAATGTCCACGGTCTGAGTCCAGGACGAGAGTATAAAGTGACTCTCAAAGTTTTTGCGTTCTACTTTGTGGAATGTGTGGCTTCAGCTACAGCGACCACAGGTAATTTCAACGTTTATGCAACCACGCCAGAAATGCGCATTTACGCGTAACACTTTAGGCTAATCTGTACTGTAGCACCCTAAAAGATGCTTTCTCTTTCTCCTAGTCCCCGACTCAGCACAGATATTAGATGGTCGGGCACTCTCAAGCACTTCAATCAAAGTAACATGGAGTACGGTGCCTTCTGCGCAGTACTACCACCTGCAGGTGCTCTCTCAGGCCACCAGGAACATGCTCGACTTTACCTACACCAACACGTCAGCTGTGATAGGAAACCTGCAGCCTTCCACCAACTATGACTGCTACGTCAGCACGGCTAACCAGGCCGGCCAGGGAAGCAGAAGCAAAGTGAGGACCATCACAACATGTGAGTGACCAGTTTCAGTTCCATCTAGATGGTAACTTCTAAAGTTGCACGAATGTCATTGAAAGACGACCTCAAACTCTTAAATATATATAAAAGAACATGGTGTTGATGTAAATTTTAAACTACACTATCCACGTGACGTAGATATGCTTTCACTTTACGAATTAAAAAAACATTTACATTCAATCATGTAACTCAATTAAGACGAGAAGAGTTTTTATGCATCCACATAAACACAGGAAGTGATAGTGCCATTATATAGACTACTACTGTTAATACTGGTATGAAATTTCTCCTAAAAACGGTTGGTCTTTATGTTCAGCACTGACCTACATATAGAGCTGGATTACAAAATTACATCATGTCCCTTTAGCCGACCATAAACATGGTTCCATGATAAATCCCACAACCTCTTGAGTCATTTTAACACTTAGATGGTTTGTCAGTAATGTAAACTGTATGTCAGCTAAAATTTTGCCCTGTGATGTATTTATTTTTTCTTGGCTGCATAAATTTGTCTCCAAAGATTCAGACACCTATATTTGCATCTCAGAACTAGCTTCAATGTGGTGGTATGAGTTTTCCCGTCAAATGAGTAAATATTAATGTCTGATTTTAGTGGTGCAGCCTCCGGTGGGTATCAAAGCAGTGCAGACTCAACTGGATACAGCGAGAGTAACATGGGAGCCGGTGCCTGACGTCCTGTTATACCAATTCATCATGCGGGACACCGACGACCCTGCCAGCAAGCCGTTCATGTACAACGTCTCAGGCACCAAGGTGGATGTGCGGAGCATCCTCCCATGTTCCAACTATCTCATATCAGTGTCCTCATTCAGCAAGTTCCTGGTGCCGAGCGAGTCCACAGACCACATGTACACCACCAACAGTGAGTCGCCAGAGCCAAACCAATATCAATAACTTGGTGATTAGGATCTAGGTCAGCTATTCTCTCTGAGGGGTCCCTTTCAGACGTGCAGAATATGATCCTCAGGGTAAAAAGCATTCAGACGCCCTGACAACCTACTTGTTGTCGAGGCTGTCACGTAAACAAAAACCTGAGAAAATCTAAGGATATTATTTTGGTCTTATTACAGAGTATTAAATATAGGATATGCTGCTGTCAGTCTCCCAATCAGAGACAACTCAAGTATCATCAGTTATATCAGACTCTTTCTTATATAAGGTGTCAGTCGTACAAGCTGTTTTCTCACAAACAAAACTAAATAATAATAAATGTAATGCATTGTGTTGCTTGCAGAGCTGACACCAGTTTCATCAGTATCAGTGGATTACACCTGCACCACTAACACTGTCACAGTGTCTTGGTCGGCCGTTCTGGGGGCTGAGTCTTACATGGCCACGGCGATGGACGAAAACAGCACCGAGCTGTCCTGTACGAGCCAGGGCAACAGCTGTCAGATCCCCGGACTGAGCTGTGGCCAGAACTACGTGGTGCACGTAACGCCCATTTCACAGAACTGCAGGAACTTGGTCAACGCCACATCAGCCACTTTCCAGACCGGTGAGATGCAAAATAAACACAATTACATGAGGCAAGAAGAAGCATCTTCTCTGAAGTCCATCTTGAAAGCCAAAAACATTCATCTTCTTTTAGAGGTCTAATTGCTCAAGTTCAAGTGTTGAGCCCAACTTAAAACATCTGGTTTATGATTTCAAAAATTCATGCTCTTCACACTTGAATCAATCCACGACCATAGACAGTCTTCACAAGCACTGAAAGGTATATACTATTCCTTGCTGCCTCAAGAGGTTATTTCTTATCTTAGCTTAGCAATTTCACAATGTCCTTGCAACTTTCGATAGCAAAGAACTCCATGAAATCCAGACAGCAAATGCCAATGTAGCCTGATACCGAAACGACTTAGCCTGGAGTCATTTCAGAACACCTGTTTATAAGTTTCTGCTTGTTCAAATATTGTTTGCCATCTAAATGATCAAAGTAGCATCTTTCATTAGAGACTAAATGCATTAAATGGCTTAAAATAAAGATAAGATAAATCTTTAAACCTCTACACTTCTGGCTTGTCTCTGAGCCTTCAGAGTCTCAAAGCTCAAACCGACAACTTAGAAAGGTCCTCTAAAGGCGCGGGATACGTTATAGAACGGTTTCATTAGATAAGTACTTTCCTCCTCGTGATGAGTATAACTTAAATGGAAGACTGTATTGTTAGATCTGACACTACAGGCATGACAAATCTTCAATAATCCAGTACAGTAACCACAATGGTTGAAGTGTTGTCAACATGTCATTTAAATTGTTTTGGATTTTACTCTTGTCACTGAGAATTCCTCCTTTTCACGAATTCCTCCTCCACATCATTCTCGAGATTAAAACCAATTGGTAAATAAATATATATCAGCAGACTGACCGAGGTTTAAACGTTGGCAGAAAATAAGTGATAAGAAAAATGGCCAGTAGATTACAGAATATGACCAATCGTTGGTAATCACCATGAAGAAAAGGAGGTAATCCAACCCATCAGTGAAAGTCAAATGAATGCCAGTTTTCTATGATATTGTTGGATGACGAACTTTTTCACTGCTACACCCTGCCACCTATTTTGTGCAATCAGTTAATCCTTTCATCTCATGTATCGCTCCATTCTGTCCTGAGATTCTCTTTCCGTGCAGCCCCACCCATGGGTCACATTGTGCGCCACTTAGCTGCCATGACTTGGACAAAGCTGAATATGATTTTAATGAAAAGTAACGTGTCACATGTTGAGAGTACAGCCATTTAATACTCGGAACTGAAACCTTAAATAATTAACTTGGGTGATAGATACATTTGCAAACGCCTAAAGGAACAACAACTAAAAAAATAGATTGGTTTTTGAGATAGTTGTTGGAATAATAATGCTTTTAAATAGCATCTATAGCATTGGATTTAAGTTTAAAGAAATCTTCTCTAGGCTTTTAACGCTAATTTGATTCACATTTTAACTCAAATTTTAAGATGAGGACACAAGTTATTGTATAGTTTAAGATTAAATTATAAACATAAGCCAGTTCTTTAAAAATGTATCGGAGCTACTTGTTTTTACCTTAAGGACTGCTCAAGTCATATCGGTCTGGGGCCATTTGGGAACACTTGTTTACAAGCTTTGTTTGGCGTCTAAGGTCACACGTTTTTATCGAGTGAGGTGGCCCTTCTGAGAACTGGGTCTCCCATTGAGCTCCTTTGTCTACCATCATATTGTGTTGTGTTCAACACTGCTAAGAATAAGCCTGTGTTCGTGTGAAACTTTAAACCTCACACGGTGAAAAGCGCAATCTTCAGTATCAGGGCGTTTTAACCTGAAAAAGGACTTGAGATGCTCGCCTTTGATGTTGATACTTAACCCCGTTTCATTTATTTTGTGCTTCTCCATCCATCCATCGTCCATCCGTCCATGTTTAAATGACTGAAGATCTCTTCTCTTCCAGTTCCTTGTCCTCCCAGCAACCCAATGTTGCTGCGAGAATGTTCCAGCGACGTCATCATCTTCTCATGGAACCACACAAGCAACACAGACTACTACATGGCCAAAGCAGTTGACTCCAAGGTACTAGAGTAAATTCTGCATTAAAATCATACAGCAGTCAGCCATAACAAGAAGACCCCTGATGGGAGAAGTAAATTAACATTAGCCATGTTGTGACAATACAATGTTCTGCTGGGGAAACGTTTGGACCTGGCATTTGTGTGGATGTTACTTAGAATGTGTACCACCCACCTGGACCAGACCCCACCCCATAGCATCCCCAGCAGGATGCAGCCTGACACAGGCACACACACAAAAACACTTTAGGAACAACTAAAAAAAAAAAACATGAAAAACAGCACAAGGTGTTGACCTGGCCTCCAAATTCACTAGACCTCAAACTGATCAAGTATTTGTGAGTATTTTATAATCGCTCTTATGGGTTTTTCAAATATTCAAATTAAATCTAGGTTTAAGAGAATAAATGCATCTGTAACCTGAATGTATACGGGACACAAACTTGGGTATGTCAGATAAAAGCTTCATTGTCTCTGTAAAAACATATGTGTATCCATCTTTTCACTTACTTCTCTGCAAAAAAGCTGAGCAAAACTTGAACTATGTATTTAAAGAGTAGCTTAAGCCTGTAATGTACTGTATATATTAAATGTGATTTTATATTGTCTGCACACAGGGAGAAATCAAGCACTGCCTGTCTACGGAAAACTCCTGCTATTTCACACATTCAAAGTGCGGACGCCTCTATTCCTTCACAGTCTCCTCTGTCTCAGGGGGCTGCACCAGTGAGAGTAGCTCCGTGGTCGACATTCGCACAGGTATGACAACGTATCTGCAAAAGTATGTTACAAAACATCGTACATTGTACAGCATGATTTAATGCATTATTTATTGATGAACTGAACTCTGGGGAAGTTGTCCATTCTCATGCGACTGCTCTCTGGTGGAAATCTAGCCCAACTGCTTTAGTTAACCACTGACAATGACAAGGATGAGTGTCAAAACCATTGCTACAACATTATTTCAACTTTTTATCTTTTGCAAATAGAAATGTTTTAAAGATTAACAAACTAAATCCTGTCTCCAGCCCCCTGTATGCCCAAGAATATGCAAACATCAGCCAACTGCAGCTCTGGTGCTTTGCTCAGCACGTGGGACCACGCTGAGGGGGCGATGCGCTACGAAGTGAACGCCATCGGCAACCTGAAAAACAGCAGCTACAGCTGCACTTCACTGTCCAACAGCTGCGTTATGGAAGGCGTTAGCTGCGGAGAGCACCTGAGCATCTACATCACGGCTTTTGATGACGAATGTTCCAGTCCGCCGATGCTGGGACTTTCAGCTGAGACAGGTGAGAAAACCCTTTCAGTTTATTAGATATTAGCAGAGGCTGAAAAAGAATTTCAGATCCTTAACATACTCAATATAAACCCAATCTTACTGATGACTTAGTGTGTAAGAATTTTGCAATTTAAGATGTAGTTAACTTTAAGCAGTTTCTACTGCCTTGTCTGTTCTATATATGTAAATGTTAATCTGCAAAATATAACTTTTCACTGTAATTATTTTAGTGTTAAAAGAACAATATCCATTAAATGGAGCACTCAAGTAAAATGTTCTCAAGCGCTTACTTAGTACCAATGGATATAATATACAGTATGCAAAAGGTTCATTAACTAGTAATTCTATTTTCTAGTGACAAGAATAAAGGTCTTAACTAACTAATACGTTCTCCCTTTTCAATATATAACACACAGAGGGGGGAAAAGTAATAATAAATTAATTGACAGAGAGCTAGTTTCATCAATTATTAATAGTTTAAAACTAACATGTCAAACATTTATTCCCAAATGTAAAGGGTTTGTTTGTCTGTTTATTTCATTTTAAATTGAATATCCTTGAGTAAGTAAGCTGGATATAATGAAAATAGTCTTTTAAAGAAAGTGACTGTCATTCTAAATCTCAAGGCGGCCTGAGATTAATTAAAGGGGAACTACTGTTTTTTAGACATCATCCGGGTAACTCCAGACTCAACGGGGAATAGCACTAGCATATCATAACAAAATATTGGTGAAATGAACGAGTTTCACAGCAGATAATGCGATATTTCGAGGGTGGGTTTCGGTGCCCCAGTCACTCCCACTACATGAATATACTTATCTAAGTGTCTCCTGAAGGAATACAAATTACACAAAAGTTATATGGGCAAGTAAAAAAAATCGTATTCTATGCCAGAAATGAGGTCTAGGTTGTAAAAAAAAACTGTAGTTCACCTTAAATGGGGAAGGATTTTAAGGTATATGTTGAATCCCAAGTTACTTCCTGTCTACATCTTGTGACGTCATTGACCACTCCTCCAGAACCTATTTAAAGCCTCCCAAATGGCCTTCAGACCATTTCCCTCTGAAGGTACAAAGACTTAACATGAAAATCATCCACAAACCAGTTTTTGTGAATAAAACTTGAAACCAGCAAATTTGGATCCTGTGTTTAAATGTGCACCCAACAATACATGCTCATACATCCCATCTGTCATCTACACAAGCTGCTCAGTTTTCACATATAATTAAAAGTAATATCTCTCTTCTCGGTCAGTCCCATGCGCTCCACAGAACGTGTCAGTTGCCAAGACATGTGGCGACGACTCCATCAGGATAAGCTGGACCATGAACAGCGGTGCGCTCTTCTATGTCGCAATGGCCACAGACAGCAACGGCGTCATTCACAGCTGCAACTCCATGGATATGTTCTGTCTCCTCGACGGCTTGAAGTGCAGCACCAACTACAAATTTCACGTTATTGCCTCCAACTTCATGTGCAACAGCTCTGAGAGCGAGGTGATCACCGTAGAGACAGGTACTGTGAGGATGCTCGTCCATGTTCTCTTGGATTTATTATGTACTTGTATGCATTTTTCAGTTGATAGTAGGGATAAAGAAAGACATGGGTCTTTCATGTGAGGCAATATTGTGCAGTAAATAAAAATAAACAGTATTAGTGAATACTGAATTTTCATTATCTAAAAATGTCCAATGAAGTCTTGTCTAATTCTGTCTCATTTCAGCCGCCTGCCCACCAGTAAACCTCTCTGCCACCCTGGACTGTGTAGCCAACGAGGCCCTAATTTCGTGGCAAAGCCAACGCAAAATGAACTCCTACACCGCCACCATCGTGGATCCAGGTCTGGGACTTCTCAGCTGCAGCTCCACTACAACCAGCTGCAAAGTCCCCGACCTGAAATGCGGCCAGCGGTACACGGTCACCGTCAGCTACCATGATGGCATCTGCCCCAGCATGCCCTCTAAACCCATCTACATGGATTCTGGTAGGAGCACTCTTGCCATTACAATTTGACCTTGTGTCACGGTATCGCTTAACGTCTCAGTAAATCTTTGAGAAAGGCTGAGCGGTCTATAAACTGCACAAATTGTTTTATTGGCAGTACGGCCCGTTCAAGCGAAAATGAACACATTAAAATAGGATTTACGTGCAGATATGAATCAAAACTTAGAAAGTCAAAGTCAAGAGATAGGTTTTTAGTTTATATACAATTCCAGGTGTCTTTAGTTTTATAGTCAGGCAGTTTTTTTGGGAGGATTTAGGTGAATCACCCCCTTGAGCTGAGGCTTGCATTATTTTCCTGGCCTTCAAACCAAGTCACGTAGAAGGGACCTGTATCAGAATTTACTTTCGCTTAGTTTGCATCCAGGTCAAGACTCAGCTTCAGATACAGCGGTTACCATAGTTGCTGTGCACCATTGAGCCTTTCATTTTCAGTCTGAAAAGTCTTAAAAGGGCATCTGTACAGAGGACAGCATGAGTTTTACTTTGGCAATACCATCTGGCCACAGCACTTTTTATTTTGCACTGGAAGTGAGGATCGAACACCGTAACGGAAACATGTTTCTCTTTACAAGCTGTATATAGATACTGTTCTCGTCTTTAAAAGCTTGTATGTCAGGACCTCCACATCTCTGCCTCTCCATTTTCTGTATCTGTATATTCTTATTCTCTCTATCCAGTTCCTTGCGGACCAGCCAACCTGCACGCCAACGTGGACTGCGCAACAGGTGGAGTGACCATCGGCTGGAACGCATCCAAAAACGCAGAAGGTTACACCACCAAAATCTTCCACAGCAACGAGGAGCTGACTTACAACGTCACAGGGACAAAGCTGAGCGTCAACACACTGCAGTGCGGGCAGGAGTACGCAGTGAGGCTGAGGTCCTACAACGGGAGCTGTCCCAGTCGTCCCTCGGAGTTAAGATTCAAAGAAGGTAAGGGTTGTTGGGCTTTGTGGAGGCATTTTCGTTCTGCATCAATGCATCGCATAGTAGCAGGGAACTCTGGAAGAATCGTCCTGACACAAAATGCACAAACACCTGGATATTTGATCTGCGTCAAGCCCGCTATCCACATGATATGCAGGTTTCAAAATCAAAGCAGCTATATTTGGTATGCATATATGGCAAAAAAAAGTAAATTAAGTAAAAGCATAAAGGGCTTTTGTACTGTATTGTATTGACCTTAAACCTTTTCTATATTTATATTTGTAGTATGTTTTGTATGTTTTTTGTTTGTTTTAGTAGGTAAAAGAAGTTCAACATGTGTCAACATAACATAAAAGCTCCTTTATATCATAAAATCTAAATGTACTGGGGTGATTTTTAACTCCTCCAGCTCCATGCGTGCCCACCAATGTGACGGTGAAAAGAGACTGTCGGCAGAATTTTGCGGATGTAATGTGGCAAGCAAGCCGTGGAGCCAAAAACTACACCGCAGCAGCCGTGGATAAAGACGGCAATCGATTGAAGTGTGTCTCCAACGGGACGTCGTGCAGGCTGGAGGACATAAAGTGTAGCCAGGTTTACAATATCACCGTGGTTGCTGTGGATGACGCCTGCACCAGCATGAAGAGCCGCACTGTGAAACTAACAACAGGTAAACAATTGGTACAATTATGTATTTTGTAGCTTTGAAATATGTGGTAGTTTCTTCTTTCACATCTCACATTTTACGCCTCCTCCCTTTGCAGAACCCTGCCCTCCCACTCAGCTCACCGCCTCGGTCAACTGCACCAGTAACTCTGCCAAGTTAACCTGGAGCAGCAGCCCCAACGCCGTGTCTTACACTGGCAAGGCAGTATGCTCGGACGGATACAATGTGAGCTGTGACGCGGGACTGAAACTCGGCTGCAATTTGGATGGTCTGCACTGCGGGAAGACGTACACCTTCACCGTGTCGGCCTCAGATGGTAACTGTGAGAGTCCTGACAGCGGGCCGGTCATCCGCGCCACTGGTGAGAGAACCCCTTACTCCATTATCGGTCCTTGTCGACATTAACTTTTGTATCAAACTTGCACTCTCATAATCACACTACGACCGAGTCTGACCCTTTTCCTTTTGTACCAGCCCCATGTGCTGTTCAGAACGTGATCACCACCCTCAACTGCAGCACCGACGCACTGACCATCAGCTGGACACCCGGATCCATGCCAGTAAACTACAGCGCCACCGCTGTCACAGCGAATGGCACCTCACTTAGCTGCGTCACAGAGGGTTCGAGTTGTAAAATGACAAATTTACAGTGTGGACAGCAGTACACTGTGGCAGTGAAACCCATCAGCAGCACATGTGAAGGAATGAGAAGCGTCCCGGAGATTGTAAACTCAGGTACATACAGAGCACGGTGTTACGGGTAAATACAGTTTAGTTTTTGACTTTATAGTTCATAATTTCACACTCATTTCTTTCTTTTTTTAGTTCCCTGCGTTCCTATGAACGTCCGAGGCGCCATGGAGTGTTCCACTAACATGCTGAAGGCATCCTGGGGTGCAACTGCCGGTGCAGCGTCCTACGTCACCACCCTGAAGGGAGCAGGGGGTTTCTCTGCTTCCTGCCTCACAGCCAACCAAAGCTGCATGTTCCCTCAACTGCAGTGCGCTCAGACGTACATGTTCAGCGTGGTGGCCCTCAACGACAGGTGTAACAGCTCAAAGAGCGCCATGATCTCAGCAACAACTGGTAAATGAGCCTCTTAGCTTGGCCACATTTGAAAGAATAAGGCTGTGGTTTATCTTATTAACAATAAATCCCTTGACAATCAAAATGAAAAAATGGGTGACATGCACCTTTGAATCAATCCACATCCGTCTTGCCGTCGTGAATATTAGTAGTGGGGTAGTAGCATCTTAGTGTATTAATCCACTGCTGTAAATAGTCCAAAATAAATTTCTTATTTACTTCTGTTTGAGAGATGTTTGCACAAAACTACCATGCCCAGCTGAGGGCATTTTGTTTTTGTTGGTCTACACTTAAAACATATATTTTTTTAACCACACAGCATTAAAACTATCGTATTTCTTTCCTCTTTGGACCTCCTGTTCAGGGTACTATGAGTTTTATGAGTCGACTATCATTGTTAGCATTCAAAACAAAGTAGCTACTGCTATCTGATCAATCTGTCAAAACTGTCTTAATAATTCTCCAAGCTGAAATTAACTGTTTCCATCAAGTCATCAAATTGTCACACCGGTCACTCTCTCCTCTACCCTCCAGCTCCGTGCGACCCTACAAACGTGTCCGCTTCTCTGAACTGCCTCTCCGGTGTGGCGACGGTGACGTGGCAGGCCAGTGCCGGAGCCAACGATTACACAGTCCTAGCCGAGGCCAGCGGACACGTCGACTCCTGCAATACCACCGGTACTTCCTGCGAGCTGACCAAGCTGCAGTGCGGGGAGGACTACACTGTGACTGTGCTGGCAGGGGACGGGAAATGCAACAGCTCCATACTCGCCAAAACTAATATAACGACAGGTAATGGAGAATTTTACTTGAAAACTACAAGTGCAAATGATAGCTAATTTTAACAGCATCAAGAGCAATTTTATATGGAATACAAAGAATGAACACCCTTGGATTTAGAGAAGTGTTGCACATTTACATCATGTGCTTTGTGTCCAGCCCCCTGCGCTCCAATGATCAAGAACCACTCACTGGACTGTACCTCCAACCACGCCATGGTCACCTGGTACAAGGACGAGGATGCCATGAGTGTCACGGTCAACGCAACCTCCAGCCGGGGACACTCGTATTCCTGCAGCTCTGCCTCCAACAACAGCTGTGTCCTGGATCAGCTGCTGTGTGGACACACCTATACCGTCTGGGCTGTCGCACAAGGAGTCCAGTGTTTGAGCAAAGCCAGCTCTTCTTTTCAGATTGTCACAGGTGTGTTGGAAGTTAGGGAATCTGTAGTTAGAAGGTTAGCAACCTCACCAGTTGATGAGCCAATTAAAAGACACAAGAGATAAAAGGCATTGTTCTTGTTTAGCACAATAAGTCAGTTCTATTATAAGTATGTTGAGGACTAGGATAAGAAACATCAAACTGTTATTTCCCTCTTTGTCTGCTTAGGTGAGAGACTTATATTTTACGCAATGACAGAAACAGTTTCCTCAGGTCACACCTTAGTCACAACTCTTCCACAGTTTGGACATCTTGCTACTGTAGAACTCAGAGTTGGGTTAAAATGGGTCAAGGTGGAACTAGAGAACTGACTGCACTCCTTTCTCACCCAGCGCCCTGCACCCCTGCCAACGTGGAGTACCAGTACTCCTGTGAAACGAGCATTGCCTTCGTGAGCTGGGACGAGGCTTTGGGCCGGAAGAGTTTCCACGTCTACGCCCAGTCTGGAGACAGCATGGCCTCCTGTAGCACCAGCGAGACTTATTGCTCCCTGCCCTCGCTGCTCTGTGGTCGAACGTTCGACGTAAAAGTGAAAGCCGTGGCTGACCACTGCAACAGCAGCATGCCTGGTGTAACGCAGATAAACACCGGTAAGAGGGGGAAAGTGTGCAAGGCGCGCGTATATTGTACACAAATCATGTTTACTTGTGTAGTGTAAAAATCAATGAAGAAACATGGTTAATTAAGTGATATTTGCACCTTCACAATGGTGCTTTTTCTTTTGTTTTCCCATCAGCTCCTTGTGCTCCCACGAATGTCAGTGCTTCCCTGCTGTGCGACAACAACACGGCGGCGGTGAGCTGGAAACCCAGCCCTGGCGCCGTGTCCTACAACGTGACGGCCACCGCAAGAAATGGGGACGTCAAGCGGTGCTCCACAAACGGCTCAAGTTGTCAGCTACCCAACATGCACTGCGCTCAGACCTACATCATCACCGTCAGCCCCTTCTCTAATCGCTGCAAGGGCTATGACAGCTTCCCATACACCTACATTGCAGGTGAGGTGGAACTCAGATAGGCTTAGATGGGCTGTTCATTTTAAAAAATGAAAAATACTATAGTTTATAAAGAACATGACATATGGTCTAGTAACACAAATGAAACAAATACAAATAGTTGTTAACTAGACTGGTCAATTATGAGTTTGCCATTTCCTCATGACCTCTACTTAATAAGAAAGAATACATTAAATATACAACCACATATAGCCATAAATTACTTGGATTGCTTTACATTTGTCTTAATGTACATGTGGTTTTGTGTGCAGTGTTATTTATTTATTTTTATTATTATTATTAATTCTTGGTTAGTAAGCAATTAGTTTCACATCTGTGCAGATGATAGCATCGCACAGAAAAGGTTAACATTAAAATCCCTATGAAAGTGTTTTATATGCCTAATCTTGTACGACAAAGATCAAACTAGTATTTGGCCCAAAAATAACAAAAAAGTCATTTTGTGGTTATTCTAAAATGGTATTTTAAAGTTTATAATTTCCAAGAGAACGATAAGAAAACGTTGGTGACTCATCCTGCACTGGAGGGCGTGTGCTAACTTTGTGTCCTATGAAACATGTACTTGAATTTGAATGGCCCTCCCCCATTTGAGTCTATCCTACATAAACAGCACTGATGCTTTTAGTTTTGGTCTTGATCAGTGATAGCAGATTTTCTCGCGGGAGAAGGCAGCGACCCTAGCTCTGTTTTTACAGGAAACACATACAGATGCAGAAACACACAATTTGTTTGCCACGGGATGCCACTTTAACTTCCGCTCTTTCCTGCAGGTCCTTGCCCTCCCACCAACGTCAACGTGGCTTTACAGTGTGTCGGTAATGTGGGCCACGTGACCTGGAACGCAGCTCTGCACGCAGACCTCTATGAGGCCACGACAATACCTTCTGTTATAGACGAGCATGCCCACACCTGCTCCTCCAACGGAACAAGCTGCTCCCTCAAAGACCTCCACTGTGGCGAGAAGCTCGCCGTCACCGTGGTTACCATAGAAAGAGGCTGCAGGAGCCAACCCAGCGTACCATTCACTTTCCAATCAGGTCAGAGAACACAACTATGGATATTAAATAATAATTAGTGGAAAATTCCTCTACATCAGAAGGTTAGCCTAGCCTGATGATATTTTCTATATATCTGCTCAGTCAGAAATAAAAGGAAATTCTGATCTTTCCAATACATCCTTCTAAATTACTGCATAACCAACACTGCTGGCAATTTAATCTAAATAAAATCCAATTTCTCTCTTGTTCTCAGTGATCTGCCCACCCTCGGGTCTGGCTGGCGTGACCACTTGCAGCAACAATGACATCACAGTAAGCTGGGACACCAGTCCAGAAAGCGGAGTCAACTACTTTGTCTATTCCCAAGAATATAACGGGTCGGTTGCCAACTACTCCACAGCTCGGACATCTCATGTGATCACTGGGCTGCAGTGTAGCCAGAAGTATATGTTCAAAGTTGCCGCCAGGGACTCTGAATGCACCAGCCTCTTCAGCGAGCGGATAAAAACTGAAACAGGTAAATATCTGTAAATTAACATTATCACCAAGAGAAACTCAGAGTGAGTCACAGTACCAACAATCTTTTTTCTCCAGTAAGGTGAACAGATAAACAACAAAAGGTTAATTTCTCTGTTCACTAATTAATTATCTGATTGTTTTATCAAACCACAGTGCAGCAGTGCACAGTGTTACTCAGTACTTTCAGTTACGTTTTCTGTAAATTTGACCTGTGCCTGATTGTAGACACACAGTTTTACTAACCCACTATAGGTCCCATCCTACATTTTAAAATGGAAAGCTTTAAATGGTTTCACTTAAAACAGGAACAGCTTCATCTTCCTTTTCCTTAATTGTAGCTAGACATAAGACAACTGCTATAACTTACCAGTCAAAATTAGAAACTTTAAGTATTTAAGTGTCTGTGTCTTAGTTAGCTATTTATAGTTAGGTCATGTATAATTTTAAAACGACAGGAGCCGATGTTGTTTCACACATAATCATTTGTTCTTCGCCTCTTTCCTCCCAGCCCCATGTCCTCCAACCAACCTGACAGTCAGAACTGAATGTGGCACCAACTTGGCCATTCTCTCCTGGGCGCCGAGCAAATACGCCATCTCCTACACAGCCACAGTAACTGGTACCCACGGCCATGTAGTTTCCTGTCTCTCAAACATGACAACTTGCTCGGTGAAGGTGGACTGTGGTCGCCAGTACTCAGCAGTTGTGGTTGCTTCAACTGCGACATGCAACAGCAGTGCATCAGCGTCCTTGAATTATGAGTCGGGTAAATATCTCAGTGTTTTGAATCTCAAAATCTGATATACTAGCAGCTTGATTATTCAATTGATGACCTTCCTCTTCTCAACCCTGCAACAGCTCCCTGTTTGCCCGACAGGGTGCAAGCAGAGCTGGACTGCAATGCCAACTCCTTTGCAGTGGAGTGGAGGGGGAGTGTGGGCGACATCGGCACGTACACCGCAATCGCCATCGGCAGCGATGAGACACGACAAACTTGTGACTCCCACAGCACCAACTGCACCATTCAGAATCTGAAATGCGGCCTTCTTTACAGCCTTGTCGTCACCACAGCGTCAGTCGACTGTGGCACCATCGAGGGCTCAAACTACAAGATGCAGTCAGGTAGCAAAAGTTCACTGGTGCATATATGACGTTACAGCCAGATGCTAAACTTAACTTAGCACAAACACTCAAAAACCAGCAGAAACAACTAGCCTGAGTTTGTTTGTTTTAAAGTAGAAACAGAATAGACTGAATGCAATTCTTCTCAGGTTATTTTGTTTTTTCACCTATTTTAAATTGAGCTTACTGACTTGATAAAAGCCAAAAATGTAATGTCAAGGTGGGTTTTTTGCACTGTATATTGTTCAAACGTCCTCCACTGCTGTAATGTTGACTTACACACCACTTCTCTCTTCATCACCAGCTCCGTGTAAGCCCGACAACGTGTCGGTGCAATTGCAGTGCAAGACCAATGTGGCTTTAGTTACCTGGGGGAACTCAGGCCCAGACCAGACCCAGATGGTGACCGCGGTGGACATGAGAGGAGGGGTCGTCACCTGCAACTCCAGCAGCTCCAACTGCACTTTCGACCAGCTGACATGTGGAAAGAAATACACCATTAGCGTGACGGGCCACACGAACACATGCAGCAGTGAACCAGCTTTGGCTCAACAGCTAAACACAGGTATTAAAGCTACGATCAGTCACGGGGTTCACGCCAACAGAAGATTTGTCTTGCATACCTCTGGCCTGCAGCAGGAATTCTACAAATTCTGCTGCAAATAATACATTGTAAAAGGGAACTGGATAATTTTCTATCATTTATCCAGAACAAAATGCAAAGACATTTTTATTATAAGTGAGAATATGTACTTAATGAACAGTAAAATGTTACAGCAGAATTTTTATACTATTATAAAATGTGCAAGATTTTGTACTTATGATTAATGTTTTAAACAAAAAGCAAACACTCCAACTTTTTTAGTTTGCACAGAGGATATTTCATATTATTTTTATTATTAATATTAAAATGTGCAACATGAAATTTGTTTTCAAGCTACAGGTACAGGGTATACATGAAAAATATTAAATGAATAAGTGGTGCAGCATCAATGCATTCACTGCTCACATTTATATCATTTTAAATTGAATGTAAATTATATTACAGTGTTTATCCACCAGTGAAACTCAAAGTTTTGTAAAATGTTAAGTCTCTTAAACGCTTGAGGATGCATGAAACTTTTACTAACCTGTTTTTATTTTTTTCAACCAGCTCCATGTGTTCCCACACACCTCGTAGCACGAGTGGACTG
>JASGAT010377997.1:0-14411 GCA_030220025.1 Chelon auratus
CCCCCTTCCCCTCCCCTCGTTTCTGCAAACAGATGCTAACGTATGTTTTATTGGCGTCAGTTGGTGTCTCATTTGGAATGAATTTATACACCTCTGCTCCAGAGTTGACATCGATCGGGCTTAACTCATTTAATAGCCATGACATTTGCCTATTAGCTTATTTACTGTCAAAACAGACCCGAGCTCAGCTGGCTTCCTGAGAGACACTAACTCTTGCATTTGTATCTGTTAGGGAAGAAAATGTGATTGCTTTAGCAAAATATAAACTCCAGAGGAATATTCTGTCCTGATGTGCACACAGACACACACGGACGGGCTAATACTTATTTAAATTAACACTCATCATGTATAAAGCGATTGCTCACTCTGTGCTGTGCATTTCCAAATAGCAAGTACATCCTTTTACATCTACAATTAGATATCCCTTTACTGTTTTTAATCAGCTTTTAAATCAGTACTACTCAGTGCATGCCTGTTTTCTTGATTCATTCCCAATTAAATACACTTTTTGTACTTTTTGCACATTATTTATCATTGTTCAGATTGATTTTATCTACAGTGTTTTATCTTCAAGATACCCTGTACAGAGCTGATCCTGCAGTCGTGCAAGCATTTGCATTGCTTGTTACTTTTACTATGACCAAGTCAAAATGATCTACCTATATGTACACATGTATATATGCGTACATAAATTATATGTAAAATAAATTGTGTTTTTATATATATATATATATATATATATAAAAAATACACATATTGACCCGCTTTGCATAACCGCATGAACCTTTATGAAGCCATAGTGAGGATAGATGATAGACTAACATTTACAAGTTTTTATCCAAAAGGCATACGATTGACCCGCACTTTATGTGATCGACGTATTGGACACCCCTGATGTAAAACGTGAAGTACACTCTGTTGTTTTGTCTATTTTTGTCAGATCCGTTTCTTTTCCTGCACTAGTTCGCAGGGCTGAACAGGCAATCAGAGCTACTGCTACTGAAGCTCAACACTTTGAAGGGAGTTGTTTCTACTTAAATTACTTCCAGTGAGTTAAAGTGCCTCCTCTGTAATGTGAAAAATGATCAGATAATGTTGACTTTTTCCAACAGAAGCTCAACAAAACAAAACAAACCTCAAACTGGAATTGCTAGCTAGCAAAGAATTGCCAAGAATACGTTAGTGCTGCTGAAATGTTGAGCCACCAGCAGCATTAGTAATTACACAGCATGCAATCTATAGATACATATTTAACTCTCCTTATAGCTGTTCCTGCTGGGAACGCCGCCAGCTATTATTTGAGGCCGAGAAATCTTTTTTATTTAAGGGTTTTATATGAGATTTGTCATCATGTGGGAATCTGCCTAGACGGGGTTGTGCATACCCCGGCATGCACACAAGCTTCTACTTGAAAGTGATGCTCCAAAATAGCCATTGATTTTTTGAAAGCCCATTGGGAAGATATCTTTGAGATTCATCATGGCTATATGGCAGAGAGGGAAAATGAGGAGAGGAGAGAGCTAATGTCTCCTGGAGGCGGGGAGAGAACGATGGATGGCTAAAAAGCTGAAAGGAGGAGGAGGTAGGACGCAGATAAGATGCAGTGGATTTTTGGAGTGATTATGAGGATAATAACTCTGCATTAGAGCCTTGCTGTGTGCGCGTGGGATTGAGTGCGCGCGCACGGACGTACAGGTATATGCGTCAAAGTGTCCAGTTCGGTCTTTATCACTGTCTCTGTGTCTTCACCAAAGATAAATGTTATCTGTTTAAATCAGCCGACCTGCAAAGATGCGCACATGCTCACACCAACAATCTTCAGCGGCACATTAAAAGCGCCTTATGACCCTCAAAACAAATCAATGAAAGCCGTTACACAAATGGAGAAGAGGTGACAAAATGAAGAAGGGCCGAGGTAGATCTCGATCGGGAAAGACACTACAAATGTTGAGTGAAAAGTATATCTTCTTCTGCTGTTTTTGTCATGAATCGGCTGATTGGATCTTTACGGCAGGCTGTGCCTGGCATTTCCATGACGTGTGGGGATTTGATTGCATGCTGTAGTTCATTGCAAACTCGTGAGCTTCTAATTGGTTATTTATCTAAAAAAAAAAAATTGCATGTCATTTAGCTCGCATTACTTAAACTAAACAAGCATGTAGCTGCATGCATGCTCACATATGGCTGCACATGGACATGGATGTGTCACATATATACACACACACTCAGACTCAAACAAAACATACAGTACATCTGCTGGAAGCATCTCCCAACCATCTGCAGCCGTAATAGCAATCTGGTACCTAAGGCTATACGCTCTCCTCTTCCATTTCAGCATACTTCTCTCTGCACTCTCCCTCCAGTTATCTCCTCTGCTCCCTTTCCCTCTTCTGCAGCCTACAGTTTTTCCCCCCTCTTTCTTTCTCACACCCACTTACTCTCTTCCTCTTACACATAGGGTTTGTCCCCCTCTTTAGCCCTTCACATACGCAGATAGGCTCGGTCCTCATGGCAATGAGCCTGCCATAATGAGATCCCTGGAGGAGAGGGGAGTAGTGTAAAGAGCAGCGGAGGGCAGCAGAAGGGAGGAGCGGAGCTGGGGGTTGATCTCCTTTCTGACCCGCACTGACAGGAGACCTATAGAATAGTCCACCCCTTCTCTCCCTTCCTATCGTTGCTCCCCCTTCTCTCAGTCTCCCTCACTCAGCCGTTTAATTGCGCCCTTCCCCTCTGCTCATCAACCAGCTACCATTACTTTCCATTAACCAGATCAGAGGCATTATAATGCTCTTCTGACAGCATTCCTGCTGTGTTTACAGTATGCTTTGTGGCGAGGAAAGGGCTCAGGGAGAAGTGGAGACAGCTATCCTCAGAGAGGAAATCAAAAGCTTGCATATATGTTAGAGGAGGACGTCAATGGAAGGTCAGGAGAGAGCGAGAAAACCACCTCGACGCTGTGAGTTACATGTTTTATGTCATGTAGTGTGCGACAGGCCCATACGTTATTCATTTCCTTTATTCTAATTATCAGCACAGTGAGAAAAAAGGATAATAAAATAATTCCACAAAGCACGCTTTTTCTCATACTCCCTTGTTGTGGGGTTTACCAGAAACAGAGCTCATTTAAAGTCTCAAGAATAATCCCTTCTTCTGCAATTTAGCTTTCAGTAAAGACCGTCCGCAGATTATTCCTTCTTTCCATCGACCATGAGGAAGCCAAGTAGAAAGGAGTGATGAGCCGGTCAATGACTATTAAACTGGAGGCACCACCCTGATATCATAAAGTCCAGGTTGTCTCGTTAGCCTGTACACTAACACAGAGGCAGGAGTTCAATAAAGGGGACTATTAATGAGACGTTGGGTTGCGGTGGTTGTCCTTACACATTGCATGCAATTTCACACGGTTTATTTGTTAATCTTTCTATCTGCAGACACACCTGAGGCCCCCGAAAGCATGCAGATGAGTATATCAGCGGCCAGTGTGCTGTTGTGTAGGTAGGAACCTTTTTCTACAATGCTAGGTTTAAATATTTGCTCACAAGTCACAGGAGCTTTCGGCGAGGCAGCAAGTCTCATCGTCATCTCCGCAGAGTCTTCCGACGCTTGATGCAGGGCTAAGCCAAGTCTCAGTCAATGTTTTCTAGAAAAAAAAAAATCTCATATTGGAAACTGTAATATTCAGACTGACTGACTTCTGCAAGGCTAACCTTTAGCCACATGGTGTCAGCTGTTGTTTATTGTGTGTGTGTGTGTGTGTGTTTTTTTTAAAATACTGGTTAAGTTTGTATGTCCTGTGGTTGAGTTTGATCTCTGTCTTTGTCGTGTCTTTTTGATCTGGTTTAGGACATAAGGTGTTGTCCTTTAGTTGCATGCACATAATGAGTATTCATTTTACCCTTTTTGCTCTTGCTATTTTTTTTTATTCTGCTTCTCTCTGTAAGCTGTTGTAAACTGCAATTTCCCCATTGCGGGACTATTAAAGGTTTTTCTTATTCTCTTATTCTTATTCTCTTTACTCCATCACAAACAAAAGAGAGCAGCAAACAAAGGGAGTGAAAAAAAATCGTCCATTGCGATGCATTTCTCTGATGCCATCTGTGTGAGTAAAAACAGTTTTAGTGTTGTTGAAGTGTGCTTTTAGCATGCAGGGCGTCTTCTCAGCTGAGAGCCTTTGCTTTGAAGTTTTGCCGTTGTCTATAATAGGTCGCTCGATCTTTGAAGCCATTGTGATAGCACATGTATTTGCATACGCATTTCCATGAACTGTAAAGCTACTGTATAGGCACGCGTGTGGACAGCGTGCACGTTCTCCCGTGTAGGCATGTGCATACAGAGCACCTGAGCNCCCACACACACACACACACACAAGCGGCTTAAACATCGGCCAAGTGTGTCCTGCCATCACCATGGTAACGGTGAACTTGCTCAGGATGGCCTTATTTACTTATGCAAATGGCTTCCTGCAGCTCCTCAAACCTGTCACTCACAATTCTAAGCATCTTGAAAAAATTCAGTTGGAAAGGTGAGAACTGCCAGTCTGCGCTCGAAGTTGTGCGACTTTCGCCGAACACCGGTTTGTCCAGAGCACTGCCAAATACTCTCTGTTGAAACTGGTACCTCTAGATCTTTTTAAAGCTGTGGTAAATCTCACGTTACTTCATGTCCATGCCATAAACGTCTCTCATTTATCAATTTGTAATCCTGTAATCTATCCTGTCTTGCAAAAACAAAAGAGGATCTCCTTGTTCTCTTTCTAAGCCAGAGCTTTCTCTTAAATCTTACCCTCTTAAAGGGGAGCTACTGTTTTTTACAACCTGGACCTTTTTTTCTGGCATAAAATACGATCGTTTACTTACCAATATAACTTTTGTGTAATTTGTAGTCCTTCGGGAGATAATTGGGTCAGCGTATATCCATATAGTGGGAGTGACTGGGGCACCGAAACGCAGACTTCAAATAACGCATTATCTGCCGCGAAATTTCACCAATATTTTGTTATCGTACGCTACTGCTATGGTTTGTCCACAACCTCAGAATCGGAAAAATATTCAGCCATGTTGCAAGAAAACTAGCAGTAGCAAATAACAGGTAAACAAGCCGACCGTTGCGGGTGTGCGCGGCGATCAGAGATGACATCATCCAGGTCAGAAGACATCGGGGTCATGGTGATAACGGGCAACTCTGGACTCAACGGGGAGTAGCAATAGCGTACAATAACAAAATATTGGTGAAATTAACAAGTTTCGCGGCAGATGACTCTCCCGAACTATCTCCCGAAGGACTACAAATTACACAAAAGTTATATGGGTGAGTAAACAGTTGTATTTTATGTCAGAAATAAGGTCCAGGTTGTAAAAAACAGTAGTTCCCCTTTAAGCTCCCACTTGAATGTTCTCTTCTTCTTCTTGCTATAGCACAAACTCTTCTTCCAGTTTTGTACTACCCCTCATTAATTCTTCCATCAGTTTTCTTTAACCACTCTTCTTTGTCTTAGCCGCTCACTTCTCCTTCCTAGTGCCACATTGTATTTGTGACTGGTAGTTATTTTATATTTCATCTTCTGAAATCATTATCTGTTCAGCTCTTTAATTAAATGTCACAAACTGACAAATATTGCAGATAAGTGTTTTTTAAGATGAGGTCACTCCAATCAGATACTTGGCCCAACACCTGGGATGGATCCACCCTCCCTGATTTGGGATTGAAGAGTGGCCCCAAATGAAAGAGTTCAAGTATCTTTTCACATTAAGCCTTATTTTAGTCCCCAAATGGTCAACTAATTTTGGAATCGAGAAGAAGGGCCAGATCAATTGTCATGTGGTGCGCAGTTTGCTCGACAGCGCCTGATTAATTGCCAGAATTATCAACGACCTCAAGGGCTCTCAGATGGGTTTCTGGCATATCTGTATCTGAAATTTAAGTTGGCTCACATATGGTTTAAGCAGTTTCAGTTTCCCTAACTAACTCTGCTGTACACTGTATAACATGCATATGTATTCCAAGCAACTGGCAAGAGACTAGCAGGCAAACCCAAAATATGCTGGATGCATTATATGTCACACATGGCCTGAGAATTCACTAGGATCCCCCCAGAAAGACATGGAGAAAATAGGAAGAGTTTTTCTTGGCTACTTTGCTTAGCTATTGCTGTTATTAAGTCATCCCGTCAATATCACATCTCTGAGATCTTTGATATGTTGGGTTCCTGACCTGGTAATTATCACTAGTTCCTACAGATCTCCTTGTGTGAGACACAAAACGCCTAATAAAGCAATTTCAATAAGCTTGGTCTATAATGGCAAACAGGAAATGCTCTGGGTCTGTAGCCCCTGTGTATGGTAAATGACTATTCATGAGTTACTATTCTATCTCTGCGGTCATAATGGTGTGTGCGAAAGCAGAGCGGCAGAGAGGTCTACTGTTTACTGTAAGACATTTACTCTGAATGTTTCTCCTCCTGCCACCTCATTCAGCAGAGGCTATTTCCTGCCACAGAGTGAACAGAGGATGAGTGAGCAGAATTAGTATGAAACCCAAAATACCAAGACAATAATGGGAGTGGCAGAAAGAGAGAAAAGAAACACTGCCTGGAGGAAGGCGATAGCATTTGCCCTAACTCAGACTCATCACGTCTGGACAGCTGCAGAATGAGTCAGACCTCAGGGAAAGAATATAAAAAAGTTTAATGTAAAGACTGTTATATTGATTAATATTCTTCATTCTCATCTATCCAAAGTTTGCCATAGTTATGGTGTGTGTATTCTGCCGTATATAGAGCAGGCTTAAATTTAAATTGTAACGTGCATTCCACTGTTTTGTAGTGCGGCGTACTCGGTATGTATGCGTAGTACTGTAGTTATACATTTCTTGTTGGGTATTAAGTATTTAATAAAAATGCTAATTTCACTTTGATCACTCTAAATACAATTTCACTATTCAGATAATTTAGATTGAAACTAGGGCGGTGACTGTACAGATCAATGCTAGTCTGTTTTTTTCTAAATTAATGGTTTAGTGTTTAAAATGTCAGAAAATAATTAAAATGCACAACAATAGCCGTAGCCTAGGTGATGCAGATTCTCACATTTGTAATGCTGGTCCCATCAAATGTTTGGCCTTTCTTCTCAGTACATGATTTTTAATTCATAGACATTACCCAAGATCTTACACTTTGAAATCCAGTGCATGTCGTGTGTGTGTGCATGAAAAAGAGATACCACTTCTTTTTTTTTTTTTGTAGCACAAATATTAACATGATACAGTATTATACATATTCAACAAGAGGTTGGCTCAGAGTCACTAGAGACAAAGTTGGCAGAGGGAGGGGGGAGATAAAAAGCTTAGGTGAAGAATGGCTCTTTATGCAGCTTTCGAGAAGAAAAATGACTTATAAAATAACTTTTTCCAATTTACGGCCACATGCATCCTTTTAAGTTGGGCCACCCTTATTGGATACTGTAGCAGAGTAGCAGAGCAGCAGCGTTATGGCGTAGCAGCTAATTATCGTTCCAAAGAAGGCTTTCCGGAGATCCAATTTTTCCCCTGGTGGAGTTTTATTTACACAGCACAGAAAGACGGTTAACTTTTGGAAGAGAATTATTCCTTTCCATAATTCTCTCCTTCCTTTAATTAGCGCAGTGGTTAACCATCTCCACTGGCGGGGAAAATTAATGTGCAGAAAGTCCATTGAAAATATAAGAAAGACGGAGAAAGAATTACTGGGTTTATAAGCTCAGTTTTCATCTTGCACTCTGTATCTCCCATCTCTCCTCTCACACTCGTGTGTGCCGACTGTTAATTGGCTTGTCTGTCACCCCCAAAGTATTTCTGTCCTTGGTGTGTGAGGCATATAAATATCCATACTCTTTATCCAAAAAAGCTGAAACAAGGGCAGCTGGACTTGTAAGACCTTTCATCCAAGTAGCTTCTTCAGTTCTAAACGCCTGGTGGTGAGTTGCCAGTCAAATAGGCACGTCTTCATTAGACTCTACAAGTCCAGTTGCCTTGTACCATGAGCTGGATGACTGAGAACCATCACAAACGAATCTTCGTTCTGTGTTTTTCTGGTCCCTTGTTTGATTTACACAATTTAAGCAATCTGGCAAAAAGCCGTGTCCACACCTGTAGAATAAACCTCATGCTCCGCAAAATTCTTTCATATTTGCTAAAACTGTTGCATGAAGATTTATTTCAGAGAACTCAATTTCTGTCTGTATCCTGCTTCTCGCAAGTTTCATTTCTTTTGCTGCTTCCCCCTTCTGACCCTCATTTTTCTTTCTCATCTCCAGATTTCAACTAAAAAAATATAAGACCTTATTAAATCATTTCTGGCGCCTTGTGCACGGTGCCGCTGCCGGACAAGGTCAGAATGCTGATATACGGAGCGCGTGGTTGCGCAGACATATATTTTGCAGGGTACGCCGGTCAGGTAGCATGACGGAGGCAGATTTCTGCTTTCTGGTGATGAAATGGAAGCTAAATGCCAAAAGCACTTATTAACTCCTCATTAACCTCCATCGAAGGGTGTTGCCCATTTCCTGTGTATTTGCCGCTCGCTCTCTCTCCCTGACTTGAATGGGACAACTTCCCACACTTCAGCAAATGCCCCACAATATTTCAAGTCTATCCTTGAGGGAATAGTTTGGCAATATACTTTCTTTTAAGGAGTAAGAGCAAATCTTAGCGAGCAGCTAGTTTAGCTTATCTTAGCCTAAAGACTGGTAACAGTGGGAAGCAGCGGGTCTAGCCAACGATCACACAAACACACAAAAACAAAACAGCTCCACAGCTCATTAATGAACATATTTTGCCTTGTTTGTGTGTCCTAAGCATGCTCCAGTGATTTTTCTGTCACAGTGCATAGCTAAACACATTAAATGAAGATAAATCAACAGCCTGTTAGAAGGAGCTTGGCTGTGTCGGTGACAGCAGGGACGGCGGCTAGTGGTGGTGGTAGTAGCATGTGAAGAGGCTATGTAATGGTTATATTTAGCTCCTCGCCTCCCAGACGGTTCTCTGAGCACACAGTCGTCTGGCATAGCAGCATATTCTGGTGAGAACTGAGGAAAGTGGGAACATTTAATGCCGTTCTGGCCCAGACAAAGCTATAGTCTCAATGATAATCTTTTGTTTCAACCAAAGTTTTCTTCTGTTTCTTGCTCCCCGTGCGAACAGTTTTTTAGCTGGGTGTCAGTTTTATTTTACCCCGGCCTTACCCGCAGCCTAAGGAATCCCGATTCCTCTCGTTTTTCGCTATTTTCAATTCCTGTGTGTTTTCACTTCACCTGTACTGTCTTTTTGCCTTCGTTCGTTCGCTCCCAGTGCTCGTTTCCCTCAGTAATCTGTCTGCCAGAATGAAAGTTGGAAAGAGGGCTTGTGTTTTTTTGTGACAGTGTGTGATGTTCCTTCTGATCTTTCCCAGTGTTTGAAGCCGCATTACATCAGACTCTCCATCCTGCTTCTAAAGCCCCTCAGTCATAGTGTCTCTCTGTGTGTGAGGAGGAAGATGGGTGAGCTGAGGCATTGATTTTTCCCATCCATCCCCTATAAACACAGCTACACGCACAGTGCACACAAGCATTTCTGCTTACATACACGCCCAGGTCTGCACACAGGCACAAAGCACATACATGAATGCATGAGTGCTGCACACTTTCTCGCTTACAGGTATGTGCGCAGTGCTCGAGATGACATCAGTATATTCTGCTGCTGCTGCTGAAACACTGGGGCTTTCTCTTCTGCATTATAGATGAGGAAGCTGTGAACAGCTTGTTTACTTTCTAAATTAAGTTTTTCTCTCCTCTCTCCCTCTGCTTCTGTCTCTCTGAGAGTTGTTGCGTCTTTCCCGCACCTCAAGATGAGCCAGAGACTCTGCATGTCAGGGTGCCTTTGTGTTTTTTCTTTTTCTTTTTTTTTTTTGCATTTTTGCACACGTGCGTTCACAAGCGCAAGGAGGCATTTCTGCTTGTGTTTGGTGAGAGCAGCTCTCATCTTTAATGCATGCTGCCCTGTGTATAGGGAAGTAACACCCTCTAAGCTGGAGGCTATCCTGCTGGTTAGCCTCTAGTGGATTGCAACTGGTCCCTAAGCACACAAAACATTAACACACAGAACTTCGAGTATGAAACTATACAGTGCAAACTTGGAACACCCGTGCTCTTTTTCTGACATTGAACTTTTCTTTGCCGTCAACTAGGCATGAAGAGAATCCGGCTTTTCTGAACCTTAAAACCGTTGCAAAGTGTCTTAGGATCAGTGTTTAATAATTCATGTTATTTCTTATATTATTTTCACTTATCGCCACATCCTAGAAACATTTGTGGGGGAATTTTCTCTATAATGGGCTGAAATGAGGGTGACTCAAGAAGTGATATCTCTTAACTCTTCTTCATATACCCATTAATGAGGTGTTTCAGTTCAGTATGTATGCATGCTTGACTTCTCTCCAGCCCAGCTTGTGTTGTTAAGCTGGAGAGCAGACATCACTTACAGTCAGTCTCTGTTGTTTCAGTGTTTCAACAATCACCAGACTGGCCCAGCCCAACCATGAAAAGGAAAATATTAGTGTCCAAACCGTGTAAATCCATCCTCTGATTGTTTCTCCTTGGGTGCAATGAATGCATTGTCACTACAGGAACGTGCTGGTAGTAAAACTAGTTTTAAAAGGATAGACACTGTACCATTAAAAATGTGCATCCTTTGATGCTACAGAGCACTCAGGTTCACTTTGCACAAAAAGTTATATTCTGATATGGTTTGGGGCATGGAAGCATACATAACTTCCTAATTTATTTAGCGTCCAAGTAAACTTTTAAGTTGGAATCACTAATCAGAATGGTTTCTGTCATTTTGAAGAAATTGTACGCTCACTCGTAAAAAGGCCACCCAAACGCTAGTCGGTGCTTTGTCTTTTTTGACAGTCGGGTTAATATTTGTTTCTACTTCCTGCTTCATTTTCAACAATTGCGACTGAAATGTCGCCAAAGACGAGTCACACAAATGTTTGTATCTCCGAACCTATTCAGTTAACCTTTCCTTTTTGTGTTCCATCTTTACTGATCTAAAACAACCGAGATGGAGAAGCAGACGGAAATACTAAAGTGCAAACGCTACTACCAAGCGGACCAATCGCAGCTGTTGTGGTCTGCATCACTGTGATGCGTAGTTACACTTCTGGGGAGGTGCACGTCGGCCTACGTAGCTACGACGTCAAATTGACGCGGAAGCCTATAATTGCTGTTTTGGATATTACAACCCTTAAATTATTCATTATTTGGAAAAAAAATCTGAATAAGTTCCTTAATAACTGCCTAACGCATTCATTCTAAATATATTATATACACTATTATTTATATACCATCCATGGAAATCCCATCTTCAGAAATTCTCTTCAGAAATCTAGATGCAACCCACTGTTCTTCCGCTGTTTCTTTTATTTTATACGTTGATCGTGTCCAATGTGCCTTATCCCAACACAGTCTCTTGATTAATGGTTAAATGGGCTTTAATGGGTTAAGAATTCTTACTGTCTGCCTCTGTCTCCATTATCATCTCAGAGGCTGTCCACCAATCACAAGATGTCAGACACGATAAGTAAAATGAGAACACGAAGCTGCAGGAGTGTTCGATTACTTTCTTTTTGTCAGAAACAATGATCGGTGACGTTGAGCATGTTTTTTCTTTCGTACTCCTGATTTGATTTATTTCAGGACAACAAAATATCAAACATAGGATACAGAATTAACGAGATCAGAACTCAAACTGCAGAGCCGGTACAGTGACATTTATTAGCAATAAATCAAACGTTATGGGATATACTGTTCCTCTGCATTATCTCCGTGACTTTAAGTAATAGTTTGCTTCTGGAGACCTGTCAGTTATCCTGCACTCCTATAGTCAAACAAATACGTTGTGCATTGTGAGATAAGATTTTCTACAGCAGTGCTGGCAATAATACAATAATATATGATTTATCTTATCTGATTTCTTATAGAGACGCTGGTTTTACATAAACAAACACCACAAAATAGGGATTACCACTAGCCAGCTATCAGCCTCTCTGTCCATCGACCCTAGTCCGTGTGATGCTGTGCTGCTCTGTTCAGATCTTACTGAGGTCTGAGCTCTGTGTATAACCTTTATCCAGGCTGGCCACTGGTGTCCTTTCCATTCTTCTCTGGTTTAATTTTCTCTGGTCAGACTTTGACAGAGCTGGGTCGGAGGCTATTGATTCACAGAGAGACAAAGAGGAAGGTCGACGGGAAGACAACGGTGTTGCTGCACAGTTCGCTGGTGCAAATCATGTTTGAGCACTCACACAAACCCGTGTTTCAGTCCTTGTGAGGACCTCCCATTCTTAACCATCTCAACCAAGTGCCTAACCCTAATTCTAATGCTCTCACACAAGAACAAAGCCACACACATAACTTAATTCTAGCCAAGTCTTAACTAGTTTTAACCCTCAAATAATTCTTGGTCCTGGCAAAAGGCCCCTACATGAAAGACATGGCCCCACAACATTAGTATTCAATGAAAAATAGCCCCACAACACCACGCACACACGCATAGCTTTTGTATAACTCTTCATGAGGATATTCATTGGCGTTCCCTGGCCACTAACCCTAACCCAAATCTCAACTAACTCCATTCCCGACCTAAATCTAAATTCAGTCCAATCTGGTCCTCGCAACGATGGCTACAAACTGCACAGACACATACAGACATCCGCTTTACTTCGATCAGTGCGCCACATGAATGCACCACATGTACACACAAACACAAACGAGAACACTGCCTCTTGTTGTACAATGCTCCTGCTGAGTTTGAACTCTGACCCCGACTGGGCACACATACACGCGCAGAGGTATAACATCAAGTTCAGTGAACATTATTATGGTGTGATATCTCTCTTAGAGGACTCTCTCCTTCCCTGGACACCCTATTCCCACATCCAAGACCCCGACTAGCCTGAATGTCAAGGAGAAATGACTTATCAGTCTCCCATCCATCTCCTTTTCCACCTTCCTTACACTCATTTCCTTGTGCAGGCCGTCCGTCAGTACGGCCCCTGGGAGGATGGGGGCTAGCCATAGGTCAGACCTCCCTCCTCGCCTCTTGTGTTCCTCTCCAACTTTCTGTCCACACAGTCCAGTGGGACAGAGGGTCATTGGCTGACATTTATCACCATGGACATGGGGAATGCTTTCAGACTGGGAAATGGCTTTTTGTCCATGTACTGAGGGTGTGTGTGTGTGTGTGCAGATGAAGATGTACGCTGAATAGAATTTTTGCAGCTTGTCTGCTGATGGTGGAAGCTTTAGTTTCTCCATTTTTTTTAAAGATTAAACTGCCTTTCAAAAGTTGCCAGGAAGGCATGAGTAGAGGAAACCTTACAGTGAAAGTCCCATCACCAAGATCAGTCGTGCATTTAACTCTTTCCAAATCTGAAGGCTCGGCCAAACTCTGCTCTAAAGGATCTGTGGCTTTGATATAAATCTCAAAGGCGGATATCTCAACACCTGAACGGATGAGCGGAAACATTTTCTGAAAGGTATCAAAAGTGGGAAAGATATTTTTTTTATTGTGACAAACTAACTCAAAGTCGGTTTGTTTTTTATTATTACATGTTTGTCAAATGTGATGACATTTTAACCAATTACATTTTCTACGAAAAGACTTTGTTTGTGAACGCTTAAAAAGAAAATAAGCAGCCAGTGAGATTTTTGACACATATTCAAGGTCAAGACTGAACTTAAAAGTTGAATTGTGTTTTTGCAAATTGTATGGACTGACCACTTTAAGGCACTTTTGCAAATAACTAATTCAACTTGTTTGATTGCTTGGAACAAACATAACGTATCTTGGAGCCTCACAGGTTGCAAACAATCATTTTCACACTTTATTTAGCTTTAAGATAATAGAGCAAGAGAAAGCTGACAGCGGACAAACAAATGTCTTCTGGGTGTTGCAGAAGTTCTGAGGTTAGCTCAAAGCCGTTTTTACTTAAGTCATAGCACATTGAAGACGGCTCGTTTGTTTGGTGTAAAGATAGACATGAAAGTTCATCCTTGACCTTGAAACCAATTTGATAAAAGCAGCGTTTTTGAACTTGGTACACCATCTTTATTGGCAGAGGTGATCTGAGTTGGGATCACATTTTGTCAAACTGCAATTTTCAGGTTTAGAAAACTATTTAATGCTCAAGGTACAGGTTTGTTCAAAAGAAATTCACAAGAAATTAAATAAGTTTTCAACACAAATAAATGTTGATACTAACAAATGTAGGCCAGGGAATAGCCACAACATTAAAACCACTGACAGGAAAAGTGAATAACATTGACTGTCTTGTGACAATTTAGTGTCCTGCTGGGAAACTGTTGGACCTGGCATTCGTGTGGATGTTACTTAGACAC
>JASGAT010378001.1:0-31512 GCA_030220025.1 Chelon auratus
GCCATTTAGAGCATTTATTGGCAGAAAATGACAACTGGTCAAAATAACAAAAAAAGATGCAGTGTTTTCAGACCTCGAATAACGCAAAGAAAACATTTCTTAAAAAACACAACACTAATATTTTAACTTAGGAAGAGTTTAGTAATCATTATTGGTGGGATAATCTCAATCTTTAATCACAGCAGTGGTTTTTATAATCTTCCTCATAAAATAAGATTTGGTTCAGTTGACCACCTGATCAGTGTCTCAGTAAGTAGAATGAGGAGGCTTGTGTTGGGATCGAACAAACACTGGAATGGACTGGCTGCCATAGATGTAGAGATGCTGATTTAAGAAGCATTTGTGGGAGAGCTGTACATTCTGCACCTGCATGGAAGCAAGTAACTCTTATTCCAGCAAGTGTCAGGAGACTGAATTTATCAAACAGGGAACAGAAAGAGCTACACTTAGCTGGGAAGCTAAGAGGAGCTACAGCCAATAAATTAGCTGACAAGGGCGTTGGTGTGTTACGGACTTCCATTTGGAAAATTTTAGATCTGTGCCCTACCTAAGTTTCTGACCAAATGAAAATAATGTTCTGCCAAAACTGTGCTGTTGCCATTAAGCAAACACTATTTTCATCATGGTAATCTTAGCATTTAGCTGAAAGCACTGCTGTACCAAAGCTCAGCCTCACAGAGCAGACGGCTTGAATGGATACTCCGTCTTGTTTGGAGACACAAACAACTCCTGCAACTTTTTGAGAATGAGCAGTTACATCCCTGATTGGTGTATCAATCCATCTGTTTGTTCATCCATCCATTCATCCATCCAGTCATTCAATATCTCTCCCCCTCCTCTGTGTGTGTAAATAGCAAATCATTTTCTAAATCACAGTTTTCCCTCGCACAGCCATCCACCTCCCCCGGGTACAAAAAGTGAATCATGGGGGTCTTTCCTTCTGCAGGAGGCTTGCCAGCTCAATTCATTCTCCCTGCAAATTCATTCTCTATGCGAATTCAATCTCCATGCAACTGCCTTGCTGTCGATTTATCATATATATTGTGTATTTGTATTCATCTGTGACCAGTTTATCTGTTCATTGCAGACGGACCCCCTCTCCCCTTGATGGGAAATTTTGACAAAGATAAATTGGGCCATCTGTGATACTATTGAAGTTCAATATACTCTGAGGCTTTCATTTGCTCTGAGGAATTTTAATTGCTGCAAAATAAACAGAGGTTGGTGCCGGATTCTGAATTTACTACTTGTTTATGAGTTGCTGGCACGTCGTCGTCGTCGTCTCAAATGCATACAGGTGCACATGCGTCAGTGCACACAGTTATTTGCAGTGCGGTGTTCCTGATATCTGAATATTATTGAACAGTTGTCTTATGAATTGCTACATTTCGGTTATACGTAGTCGCATGAGCAACACCTCAAACACACACAGTCAGTAGTGGAGATATAAGAGGGAGAGGCTGGTGACAGAATGCACTGTCCCTGTGGTGATGACTCACATTGTTTGTCTGTCCCTCACTTAAATCTTCGTCCAACCTGTCTGGAACTTATTACCATGGGGAAACCCTCCGTGAACTGCATCTCGACAGCGTGCGGAAGTTATGCATACTGCATGTGCGAAACTCAAGCAAGCGAGAAAAGCACACAGAAACTTTTTGGCTGATCAGAAAGATTTGTAGGGTGTGGAACTCTACAACCTTTGAAAGTCATTTGGTGACTCACCTCTTAAATCTGATATCTTTTCAGACTGTTGGCTAAATACCCAAGAATATCCAGATCTCTGACTGTGATATCTTGTCACCGTCGTGATGTTAGCCAAATGTTGTTAGTATCGCAGTGGTCCAGTAGTCGCATAATTTTGTGGAACCACCAGCAATGGAGCTCAAGGTTTTGAACAAATCTCCGTTAAAATACTTCTCTCAGCTGACATACAGAATACATTTGAATACGTGGAATGCTAAAAGCTAATCTAATAAATCTAATAAAGCTTTTTATAGTTAAGACCTGGTCAGATAAGTTTTAATTATTATATCACCATCTTACTGCCTACATTGATTGTTAAGTTGTCACAATAAAAGGCAAAAAAGAAAAGCTTTGGCGAGTACCACCTAATCAAAAATTTACCACTACCAATTTGAGCATCTGATGCAGCTGATTCACATACTGTATGAAGCAAACACAGAGTTCCACACAAGGAACATTTACCGCAAGAAAACACCGTACACAACTTTGTTTCCTGACACTGGGCTTCGGGTGTTGGGTAAATCCAGCTGAGCTTTCTTTCCAAACCAAATGCCGTCACTCATATTTTCTTTTCAAACGGAGAGTGGTGAGGACAAGAAGAGCTAACCAGAGCCTGGAGTTGTCACCAGTAACCATCTGTCGGCCGAGCGACGAGCAAACTGCCTGGGCTTAAATTTCCACCCATAGGTCATAACTGTAAATAATATGCAATCACTGATTGCTTTTAAGGTTATGTTGGCTTTGGCTCGCCTCTACCTGTCTGTCTTAATGTCTCATGAGTCTTGTAGCCTGAGGTCGTCTGCCAGCAGGAACCTTTTTAACTATTCCTGTATCCGAGTTGGAAACCGAAAAGCAAGAGCTTCAAGGCTGTGGGATGATTTGCCTGAGGAATTCAAGCTGGCAGAGTGCTTATCGTGTAGCAGATCTCTTCTTCAAATATACAAGGAGTACTTACCCTAAGGATGTCCCCTTATTATTGTGTTCTAGTTGTCTTATCTGACATGGTCAGTTGTGATGGCTACGGTTATTTATTCAGATTTCATTGTGTCTGATGTAAAACATATGTTTACAAGGTTGTGAATCATCCGACTATTAAAGCCCACCATGCGGTAGGTTATGCTCTAACCGATGACAACATTTGAGAAACATTATGTCACTCTCACTGTATATTATCTCATTTAATTATAATTCAAACCTCATTTAGTGCTTATTAAAATTTCAGTTCAACTCCGCTGCTCTTCTGCTAATTAACCTTGCATAACCTGATTATGATTATGATTATAATTTTACACTGTTTTACTTCACTGACCTTTCTGCTTTACTGATCTGACCCTTTGTCTTTTATCTATGTTAATTATGAGGCTTTTTGCACCTAATTTTGGGACATGGTGCATAAATAAGGTCATTATTTATTTTTATTATTACACTGTTAAGCATCCAGCGTACCATCTATTATGTTGCTTTTCAAGCCATTATGTTAACTACTGACTGAGCTGCTGTTATGGAAATGATATGCAAATCGTAGGCTGCATAAATGCTGTCACAACGTCTTAAAGCTTTCATGAGCCAAGAAAGCAGCTATTGTTTGTAACTGTCAGATGAAGAAAACAGAGAGGCTGGCAGGCAGAACAGAGACACTGACTCAGAAACAGATGCATACAAAGGGAAAGTCAGTGTATGCGAACAGAGGGTATAAAAATGCTACGAGTGAGGGCACTACAGAGGGAAAAAAAGATTGATTGAAGAGTGGAGAGAGGAGAAGGAGGGTGACACAGACACACTGTAAGCCATCCATCATGTTGTGTTTAAGTGACTTAGGGGTGGTTTCACATGAAAGTGGAACACTGATCAATCTGTTTTAAAAGACCGGGCACACGCTTGTCACAGTCGACTTACTGAAGAAGTTCATTTAAAGTTTTGAAATGAATTAAATATCTGAGTGAAAGGTTTTACTTGAACCTCAGTTAGCACTCACTTTAAGAAACCGGAACATATGTGTACCTGTGGTATATTGTATGACCTCTGTCTTCGTTTTGACTTGTCTAATTTGTGCTGATTTAAAAATTACAATTACAAAAATTTTTTTTTTTGTCATCACATTTGAAGGAGATCATCAATGCCATCAAAAAATATAAAGGAATCTATACCTGCTTGTTGCTCTCTAACCACAACAGCTAAATTTGTGTGCATCGTTGGTGGAATAAGTACTTATTAAGTATAAGTAATTTTGTATTTAAAGCTACAGTTTGGAACTTTTAACCCCCCCTTCTGGCTGTGAGAGAAATTACACAAACTATGACTGCGTTTACATGGTCTTTAGTACCAAAGTTTTGATCGGGTTTTTGAAGTATCCCGTTTTTGTGTTTGTCCATGTAAACACCATAGCCGGGATACTGGAGCATGTATACACCTTATCCCGATCTCTGACGGCTGCCCACTGTCTGCGCAGGCGCGACTGACACCAGACGACGCACAACGAGAACTTCTCACTTTTGGAACGACGAAGAGACAGAATTTTGCCTTAAAGTAATGAAAGAACTCAACATAACTACGTGTTTAGATGGCAGAAAACACAGAAATGCCGACATATGCAAGTCTGTTGCGGAAAAGCTACGTGACGCTGGTTTTCCACCTCGCACTGTTGAACAAGTTAGGTCGCGTTGGAAAACATTGATCAGAAAACGTGTTTCTGGTATTTATCATGTATACAAGGATATGAATAACCAGGTTTCTCGGTGTTCCATGTAAACACCATATCCCGGATATGCTCAAAGCCGGGATACTAAAGAATATGTAAACGCAGTCACTGTCAACACATGCATATGCCTACAGTCTACAGTCCCTCTTTTTTCCAACGTTTTTGTTTTCCAACAAAGGAAAGCCACGCTATAATGTTTGTCCTTACCATGGATCACTTTATTCTTGGACTGTAACGCTTCCACGTGAGTGTCGATGCTTTATCTGGCACATCAGAAACGTTTTGGGCACTTGCCAGGCTGTATTTTAAAAATCAGTGACTTCATAGAACCTTAGTTACATCCATTGGTTACATTCGCCACAGTCTCCAACATACTCCTGGGTGCTGTAGCCTTCACCATCTCTAACGCTACTGTTGCTCTCCTTTCAAACCAGTCACTGCTGACGTAAAACACGCTGCTACGAGTGTGACCAGCACACGAATGACCTTTAGATGTAACAGACGTTCATTTATATTTAAGAGTCGTGCACTATCGCTGTAAGATTTTGGGTTTTCCGGACAGACTCAGTTAATTGTTGACGACGCTCTGAGTCTTGGCAGGCTAGTAATCGTTTACCATACTCAAAATGGGATCAGGAAAAGAGAGACAGCTAACACCAGTGAGAACCCTTCAAGTCTATAATGCAGGCTAGAGACTCCACAATGATATGAAATGAAATGAAATATGCAGAACATTATCGCTTGAAGTGTTTCGCACAAATGGGAAGAATTCTAAATTAAGTTCTACTTATGGTGTCCTTCATTTGCATTTTGGAGAGGAAACTGAATCATCTCGCCAGATTTGCTGCTTAATTTCCTCTTTGAAATGATGCAATTGAACTCCATATACCGGGAGCAAGTTTTTGTTGTCAAAGTCATATTCTCTGTGAAAACTGCAGATAACCTCGGTCCCTGCTGGTCAGCCCCAGTTCCTGTTTCTCTTTCACAGCATCTCTTGTCTCTCCGATTCTGTCTTTCTTGTCTGCCTTCGCATCCTATCTCTGGGTCCTTTTCTCACCCTGGCCTTCATTGCGTCTTTCCTTTGCTCTTGTTCACTTTATCTTCCTCTCTCTGTCAGTCTTTTATCAGTCTCTCTGAGAGTACATCTCCCCTACTCTCATCTCTGTCTCTGCTCTAAAGTGTATCATCTGCTTACTCTCAGAGTTTCTTCCCTTATTTCTATCGCTAGCATCTGTAGCTAACAAACAACTTGCTTAATCACATGGCAGCCATGCTTATAAGTTAAAACTTGAGTTATATGACAGTGAGGGAAGAGCAGCTCTTTAACTGGCTGATTTCATAAGCCTCACAGTCTGAGTACATAAGAGAGGCTTCATTAATCCCTTCCATGAAGGACTTGAAAACGGGGATCATCACTTTGTTCCACGCTGTTTTTCTTCACCCACATTAGATACAGGCGCGTTAACACATACTGGTGAATGGACTGAATGTATACACACACATCTATACCGTGAGGTTGGATGGAGAGGGGCTGCTGTTTCATAAGCCAGGTCATGCCAGGTCAGATTCACTGACTGTGTACAAAATCTTTCCACACCATGTTTTTCCTCTCAACTCATCCACACTACTCTCTTTACTTTTCTGCTCTCTAACCAATCACTTCTTCCGCAATTATATTTGTCTCCCTCTCCAATGTCCCCAGGCATCTATTAATATTTCTCATGTATTCTCTTTTTTCTCTCTTTCCCTCCTGTCATCTGGCCTGTGTTTGTTCCTTCTTTCTATTTTCTGCTTATTACTGTTCCTGTCAAGACTCCTTGATCATCTCAGCATTGTATATTTTTATATATAGATTATCTTTATTCTGCTGTAACTGGGCCAGTGGGTGTCTGAATCATCTTAAGTAATACTGCAGTTCAGTTTTTCACATTGATCTCCATCTCCACAATTTACGTTAAATACGAAAACAACATTTTTCTCCGTGAAACACACTCACCAAGTGATAATCATTCCTGCTGTGGTGATTGTTTTTGCAGTTGGATCATTTACTTATAAACTGCTCAGCGCAATTAGAAGATTTGCCGAGTTTTCAAATCGCTCCAGCCAACTATATTCCATTAACACCCTAAAATCAGTCTGATGGTCGGGAAAATTTGTAAAAAAAAAAAACAAAAAAAAAAAACACTTCATTTCGGTATTCAACCTGATATATTTGGTATCTTTTAAAACTTGAATTGTAAACAGACGATTTTGTGTAACGGCAAATGAAATGTGTTCCCAGGCATCGCATTGTTGTATGAGCTGTGAGTGAGTTTAGGTGTTTCTTTTCTTGAGGACCCAAAGGCAGGACTCAGAAGCAGATGGGAGTGTGATAACCAGTTTTGAATAACAGATAAGTTGACAGGTGGGTCAGGCAGGTGGCTGATTGCAGGCAGAATGGAGTGCAGCTGGCTGGTTGAACTGAGGCGATTTTAGCGTGGCTGGAGGAGGCTTGAATCCTGGAGTAGAGACAATAACAAGTCAGTCAAAAATGCAGGTAAAAAGAGGACATGACAAAAAAACTTTCAAAGAGCTAATTTATTACCACTTTGGTTATTGAGAGGTGGTAGATAACCCTCAGGTGTGCAGTTTGGAGAGCCGTGAGCCACACCCAAACAGACGTACAGAAATACGAACACTCTCATGTACTGTATGTACTATATGTCCTTGTTTCGTGTACCTAAACAGCACTAGTTGAGGTCAAAACCTTCCCCAGGGTACCATTAATTGGTCATGTCCTGTCTTTCATCTAAACAGTTTATCAGCAAGTCATGTCAGCATTGCATTTAGTCATTTGATCAAACATCTATCCCTTTTCCTCCCTTCCTAATTGCAGTTGTTTCAGGATAAGAGCATCGGCCTAAGGAGTGAATCTAAAAAATGCCTGCCATGCCCCATCACTTACTTTTAATGTCTTCTCTTGTCCTGCTGCCAGCATTTTGGTCTCTCTCCAGTCTTCTTTGGGCTTTCTTGTGTATCCTTGCCTCCCCTCTACTATTTCTGCTGTCTTAAGGGATGTCAGAAAATTAAAAAAACCCAGTCCCTTGGAGGGATCCTGTGGCTTTTTAAATTTTGGTTTCTCTTATCACACTTCGCCAGTGACTTGTCACCTAGCAGGAAACGGCTCCCGATAGGCACAATGTTTTTTTTTCTTAATCCCCAATGCAATAAGTATCTGAAATGTCTGGGAGACAAGGCACTTAAAACGCAGACAGTTGCAGACTTGTCATAGATTATTGCGTTTATACGTTCATGTCATTTTCATGTGTTGTCCTGTGGGAAATTTCTTGATATCACTGACTTGATTACTGTAGTTGTGTGCGTGTCTATATATAAGCCATTATTGTGCGTGTCAGTACAATATAAAAGTATTCTACCAGACACACTGTCAGCTTATAGTCTAGTTCACTTTTTGCCCCCAATTGTATAACTTTCTGTGTCTCTCTTAAGTTGTCAGAAGCCAGGGACAAAACACTTCAAGGACTGAATCAAACAGTTGATTACAAAGAGCTAAAAGGCAAAGACCCATCAACTGTAGAGCTGGTCAAGAAAGTTGAGCAGGTAAGCTGGAACATCGCTTTGTTATTTTTAATTTTTTAACATAAAAGCTTAAAAGCTGTGTCGCCACAAACCACTCACTGTGTCCCCGTCTGTGCTCGTGCTGTGTAGCTCGAGGTGAATCTGGCCGAGCGCGAGAGACAGTCGCTGGAAAAAGAACTCCTCGTGGACCAGGTGACCCGGCTCTCGAAGCCACTCAGCGAGCAGGCTGAAAACTGCCAGCATGACAGGCTCTCACTGGCAAAGAAGGTAGACGGCAGGATCCACAATAGACGAACGCACACCCCCACACACACACACACACATGCAGAGACGCTTATTGTGTTATTCACCAGTTAATTTACATTCCTCTCTACGTCTCTCTCACATATTGTCTGAGGAGCATGTGCAGCCCATGTGGGGAGAGTGCAGAGTGGACTTTCAAGTGTTCACTGAGCATTACACTTCCTCTACTCTCTCTTCAGGGCTGTCTCTATTCTCTCTCCTTCACCAACTATAAATAGCCTCATCAAAGCAAGTGGAACAAGGTTCATAACATGTGGTGGAAATGTGGAAGCATGTAATGGTTACGTTGAATTTCAAAAGATGCTGTACACAAGGTCAATGAAATCTCAGTGAAAAATCCTGAGCGTACAGTGCAGCTATATAAATGCTATCAAATGGCACTGTGATGTTCTGCATTGGCCTTCTTGTATCAAGACAATTATTAATAAGATGATATTAATCGATTGCTTCACAAAACGTTTCTTAAATAATCGTATGTGTCCTTTTCCAGCTGAATGAACTTCGAACCAACATAATCAACACCAACCAGCGGATGATGGCCGTTTCTGCAGAGCTTTCCGTGAAGCAAGCAGCTGCTTTGTCTCAGCAGCAGCAGATCAAAGAGAGAGAGCTGCAGGTCAGAGAGGTCCCAGTCCCTCCCAGCACATATCGTGTACCCACAACACTGTGCCTCTGTAGCCTACTGTGTTGTCACACTCAACCCACACTCTCCCCACAGTCTTTCCCAATGTTACTGTCACGCCGCACTGACTGCACTGACAGAAATATTTCTATTCATTGTTTCTTTCACCTCAAACCTATTATTTCGCGTATTTGCGCAGTGAAACGAATTAAGAGGTGAACGCAGAACAAATAATGCCCATAACAACCATGTGCATGGACAAAGAAATTAATTAGTGTCGTATGAATCTGGATTAAAAATGTGCGTTGGTGGCCTGATAATCAGAATGAACTGCAATTTAATTCCCCTTCATCGTTTATTTAAATATCGGAGAAAAATGTCAGAAGTCTGTGAACGGTTAGCGTTAGCATGTTGCTGTTGCTGTAACTATAGCAACCAACAAGGATTCCATTTTAAACATTTGAGCCACAAGTTGTGTTGAGATTTGCTTCCTGCTCTTCCCGGTGTTCAAAGGACTGAACATCTCATCCACAGTGAGTTAACCTTTGCTTAAACTGTTGTGTGCGGAGATTTAACTTCTATAACGTTCGTCTGTTGTTGTTTATAGCTAAAAACGGTGAAGCTTCAGCTTAAGTAACATGAGCACATTTTCCTCATACAAATCCTGTGCTTTTTATAATGTCATATTTTTCTCATTTAAATTCTATAATATGAGCTCTGCAGGGAGCAGGTCAAAGTATATTGATCTCTTAGTATTTGAGATACATTTCCACTCAGAATAAATAAGGCATGCTTTCGCGCCTCAGCGGCCGATACTATTATTGAGTTAGCATTATTAAGTCAGGTTGAGGTATGAAAATGACCAGCCACCAGGGCTTTTGAGAATGTTGTGAGGGAAGGTGAAAAAGCCATCAGCCAAATCATCATTTAAGCAAGAACCGTGAAAGTTCTGACACCGTTTCGAACAGAAAGTCCCACAGCTTTCTGTCTTGATAAAAAATTAAACAACTAAAATGAGTGGATTTCCCTCATGCCCTGTAAATATTTCAAGAGATTTGTGTTAATAACCCGAAGAATCCCTGCAGCTGATGTATGCCTGCAGCGCGCCACAGACACACCTAGAAGTGGAAAATGCGGAGACATAACTTTGCCCAGATTCTGACACTAATACAACCATCTGTTTGGGGGCGCAGTTGGAATTGAATCGAGCCAGGAGAGTGCAGAGTGGACGGAGTGAAAGGAATACAAAGTGAATGTTTCTTGCACCGCTCCTGTGTTTCCAGATGGACAGGTGCCAGCGGCGGCTGGAGCAGGGCCTGCCACCCTACCCTGAGATAGAGGATGAGTGGAGGAGGATGCTCCGGGACAAAAAGAGGAGGCAGAGGGACAAAGAGCAGAGAGCGAGGGTAAAGAAACACACAGAGACACACAAAGATCACTGGTCAGAAATTGATTAAAGCACAGAGGGCCAAGAAAAGAAGACAGAGTGACAAAAGAGGAGAAATGTAGCAGGGACAAGACGCGCAGGAATCGATTAAGATTCTGCAGGACAAAAGGGGCTGCTGTAGGTGTGGGTGAAAACTACTTACCCACAGAGACTAGACAGGAAGTAGAGCTGTTTTTAACACATGCACAAACACAGGATATGATGGGCAGAAGGGCTGACAAACAGAAGGAGCGGCTGTCTACACAAGAAAGGCACACATACCGGGATCAGTTGTGGCTGAAACCAGTCCAGCTGTCTGTGGTCTGTTGTTACACTGATCTGTTTTTTCCCACATTTATTTCTGTCTCTAGCCGCCGGTCCTAAAGGACATCACAATGCACTGCGACGACAATGCATGACTCAAAAAATATGAAGAAACCTGCAGGAATTGAAATGAATTCCAAGAGTCATTGTTAATCCTGCATTTCCATCTCCTGAAAATGTTTTTTTTCCTGTTTATTCGTTGGCAGTTCTTGATATTTTTTGCATTCAAAGCAGTGTTTCCTTGTTTTGTGTGCACCCCTTAGATCACATGCCAGCGGATAAACTGTTCATATGCATGAGAAAATCGCCATCGCTTTGAAGTCTCTATGAGATTTATACACAGTTCATTTGGATGCTGTTGCTGGGTGAAAGTCATAGGGACGTGGGCACACTTAAAAATGATGATTTTTTTGTAAGTGTTCGCCGTGGTTAAAAATTGATCCATCAGCCACACTGGATTCAAATCAAATTTGCCACCCACTGTCGGTATTCAGTAAACCGTGGAAACATAAAATTCACTCAACACCTAAAATATAATATGATCCCAGTGAATTCATCTTAATGAAAACTGTAAGGTCAGTCTGGATCAGAAGCGGGGGGCAGTTAGCATTAGCCTAGCATGAAGAGTGGAAGCAAAAGGAAACAGCCTGGCTTCAGTCTCATTGTTTAATCTGCACACAGCTTTAAATGTAAAATGAGACAATTGTATATTTTTATATCGTTTACCTAGGGGTGGAGAAATTGTGTGCAGATGCCACGTGTTTCTGCTGAATTACTGCTGAAAAAAATGATATCACTTCCCAAAAGTGATCTTTATGGACCTTTTTTGGAAGTACAGACAGTGTGGATGATTGCTAGTCTGGAAGCCAGACTAAATTCCCAGCCCAAAATCCTTTGTGGCAGAAACTTGGTCTGAAACTGCTCCGTGGGGAGCTGATTATGGTCCGACAAAGATCTGCCGGGCCTGTTAAATCATTTGGATGGGCTTTATGTGTTGAAGGACAGAAGGGTAACAGCAGCGTAGTCGTGCACATCGCCTGAGCCCTGTGGAGTTTAATTTATTTAAAACTAAACGGCTCTGATTAGTTGTAGGATGATTCAATTGCGTGCAGAGCTATTTTTGACGCCTCGTAATGAAATCCCAATAGCACGTTACCAGTTTCATGTTCTGATCGTGAGCTCCAGCCCTGAGGTCTGTAACTGTCGGCGTCTACAGAGGCTAACAGTTTAGCAAGCTAACAAACCGGTTACTTAATCTATGAAATGCAAAGGTGTAATGAAATGATGAGGGAATGTATACATTTTACAAAAACATGAAGAAAACAGGTCACAACTTGCAAACTTTTTTTTTACTCTTTGAGTTTTTCTTATTGCTGTCTGTACAATAGTTCTTGTACTGGGGGACATGGTAAAACCAGTACTTAAATTTGTTGTGGACTAGTGGTCAGAGAAATGGACTTGGAACTGTAGGGTCTGGTTTGAATCCTCTCTACATCCCATGGCTCCAGTGACCCCTGAAACAGCTCCCTAGATGCCTGTATGCATCTGCTGCTCCAAGTGCTCAGTGCTTTCTCCTTGTACAAATGGGTGGCTTAAATGGAGAGAACAAATTCCATGTGCAGTACATACACTCGGCCAATTGACATTTGAAATTAAAGGGTTTATAAAATATAAAACAGCATTTCATTAATTTTCTGTAACCAGTTGTCCTCTGGAAGGTTACAGGAGGGCTAGAGCCTGTCCCAGTTGTCATTGGGCGAGAGGCGGGGTACAGGGCTAACAGAGAGAGACAGACCACCATTCACACTGACACGCACACCTACAGCCAATTTATTATCACCAATTAACCTGACAAGCATGTCTTTGGATGGTGGGAGGAAGCCGCAGTACCCGGAGAGAACCCACGCAGACACAGGGAGAACATGCAAGAAAGAAATGTTACTCTATAACGGAAATGACCAGACGTGTATATACTGTAGTTAGTTTACGTTTTACTATATGTAGATCTGTTTCTCTCTGCGAACTTGCGAGATCAGATCACCCCGAGCACATATGGTACCAACAACAACAGCTGCTGTCTGGCGGTAAGAACCATATATTGTCAGTCTGTGTAAAGAATTTTGCAAGGCAGTAACTCCGGAAAAGTTTTTTTTATATATATAAATGTGAAGGCAAAATGCAAGTCACTTTGGTAAAACGTGAGCATTTACACAATGTTTTTCTGAACTCCACATTCACCCAAAGCAATATTCATCCATTATCTATAACCACTTATCCTGTCGAGGGCCACAGGGCTGCCATCAGGTGCACCTGGGACGGGCCCGCTACCGCATAAGGGACAGGGACAGAAACTCCACGCATAAATGGTTTGAACTGAGGACGTTGTTGCTGTGAGGCTACATCGCTAACCGCTAACCACTGCGCCACCATGCCGCACACATTCAAATTATAATTAGAAGAGAAAAATAGTAGTTTTTACTCAACATTGTTGTTCTGTAGAAGACAAGACTTCCTGTTGGTATCATCTGTGGATCATGTGCGTATATTTTCAGTTAAACTTTAATCAGCCCTTTGATTCTGACCCCTCATGCTCTCTACTTTTTCTGTTTGTCTTGAGACCTAAAAATGCATTCATTATTCCATTTACTTTATTCAAATTCAGGAAAATTTAAAATTTAAAGTATTTAGGCCAAGGTCATGCAATCATGCATTAAATATTAAAACTGTTTTCCTGTGTGTGTGCAGCTTGCTGAAGAGGAGGAAAGGAACCAGTTGCCTAATGGCGAGTACACCACAGCTGAAGCCCGGCCCAACGCGTACATTCCCCAGAACGACCAGCTCCCGGTGCCAAAACCGTACGGAGCTCAGGCCCCCTTCAAACCCTCGCAGCCGGGAGCCAACATGAGGCACATCCGCAAACCCACACTCAAACCATTAGAGATATAGAAAGCAACATATACCGCATGCATCCACATTAAGACTTCTGTGTGTTCATAAACTTCCTGTTTACCATAATCAACACCGTTTTCATTCTTCAGAAACACTTAACTCGATAAATAAATAAAATAGTTTCTGTTTGTGTGCTCACTGACCAGCATACCACTGCTGTTTGCTCATGTGAGCTTGCGGAAGGCATCTGGTTGCAATTTTGGCTCCTTTTTCTAAATTTACTGGCAATACGCTTGTTTACACTCAGCTTGCAGTAACACCAAATACTGCAAGAGAGCGGAAGAGAACAGTGGAGATTAAAATGCGTCCTTACATCATGTCCACCAGTGGAGTTTTATATTAATTCCTGCTCTTATCTAACACGTTATGACTACCTTTCTCTAAAAGGTCAGTTCATTTCTCAGGGACACACGCCACGGCCGTGTTGTTGTTTCATCCCTCATGCTTGTAATCCTTGAATAAATTGTAATGGGTTTAAAGCTCCACGCAAGGCTAGCAGCGCCTTCTTAATGCCTGAAATGATAAATGTAAATATAGAGAGGGAGCTCAAGCAATAAAAGAGCATAGAGAATGACAGAGGGGGGAGATAGAGGAGAATTTAAATGAAGAGGAACGAGTGATGGCAGAAGGAGAGTCAAAGAGAAAATGGATAAAAGTGGAGCTCTAAAGTTAGTTACTGGTGACAAAAAAAGTCAGAAGTCTTTGAAGCTAAATAAAAAGTAATGATTGGAAGCCTGTCTATCGTCTGATGTTACCCTGAGGTAAAAGTAGTTTTGGCCACAGTTGGAACACACACAACTTATTCTAGGTATATTAGCTTTACTTGAGTATTTCCATGTTATACTACTTTATACTGCCACTCTACTCCACTCATTTGATATCCTTAGTTACTTTTATAACAGTTTGTCAAAATGGATAATGTCCAAAGTCTGAACATGACTGGACGTCAAATCAACAGATTGGTACATCAGAACTTTGTTGTGTTTTCTCCCTTTAATCTTCTCAAATGTATCTGCTGTAGAAGAGCTCTTTAGAGGAGATCTGAAGTTCAGACTTAGTTGCTAGGGACCAAAAACAAATCTCAAAGTCTTTGAAGCTTTAAAAATATGATTGGAGGTCTTTCTTTCATCTGACTCCAGCTTGAGGTAAAAGTAGCCTTGGGAAGTGTTCTCGTGTATTAGCATTTTATTCTACTGTATGTTTCCAGTCCACTACTACAAAACACGTAAAAACATATTTAAGGATTAAACCAGCGGTTTTCAACATTTTTGGCTCGGTACAAAAAGCAGTGTGGAGTTGCACGAGTTGTTGATTTTCTTCTTCCCCTCCAAATTCATGGTTTAATTTTGATAAAGGTTGAAATGATTCAAAAACACTAGAACAATATGAGACTAAGTAGTTCAAACTAGGTACAAAATAATGTGTAGAAGTATCCTTATTTTTTCTTGTCCTGTTTTACTTCCTGTGTTTTCCCCCTTGATTGTTTGATTGGTTTCTCCTTGTGGCTCCGCCCTCATTAGTTTCACCTGTGTCTCGTTGGCCCCTATGCCCATGTGTACATAAAGCCCTGTTTTTCCCTCAAGTTGTCTGTAATGTTAACCCTGTTTAGCTGCCCCTGTTCTGTTATATTTCTCCTGTGCTGTTACCTCTTTGGTTTTTCCTTGTGGTTTGTCCTTGTTGTTTGATCTTGACCATTTTTGTGGGGATTTTATTACACTGCCATCCATGCAGCGCCTTTGGGTCTTGTATTTGGGTCCTTGCTCCTACAGACAACCATTCACATTCACATTCACACCTATGGCCAATTTAGAACCAATTAACCACAGGAGGAAGCTGGAGTATCCAGAGAGAACCCACGCAGACAGAGGGAGAACATGCAAACTCCACATAGGAAGGCCTAGATTTATTTGAACCCAGAACCTTCTTGCTGTGAGGCGTCAGTCCTGACCGCCACACCACTGTGCCGTCCAACTCGACGACTCATTTATTTGAAAAAATGTTCAAAACATGTCAACAAAAATCGATGTCCAAAAACCGAAAAACATATTTGTGGATAAGAACTTTGTTTTTTTTTTTGCTCCCATCTCAGATTTCTCTTCCATCCCTGTATATAAAATGGGGTATAACTTAGACCATTTAGCCATTTTGCTGCCAATACTTCCGCCAATCAGGCATAACATTATGACCACCTTCCTAATATTCTGTAGGTCTCCCTTGTGCTCCTCAGAGAATGGACATGGGCCTTCTGAGGGTGTCCTGTGGTGTCTGGCAACACAATGTTGTTATTGGGGGCCTATGGATTGAGGGGAGGGGCCTCTGTGGATCTGTGGATGCTTGATGAGTTTGGGATCTAGTGAATTTGGAGGCCAGGTCAACACCTTGTGCTATTCTTCATGTTTTTTTTTTTTGAGTTGTTCGTAAAGTGTTTTTGTGTGTGTGCCTGTGTCAGGCTGCATCCTGCTGGGGGTGGCTGCTGCCATCAAGCAGTGTCATTGCTATGGGGTTGGGGTGCCTGGTCTTACATGTATACGTAACATCCACATGAATGCCAGGTCCAAAAGTTTCCCAGCAGAACATTGGATTGGCAGTGGTTTTAATGTTGTGGCTGAGTGTCTGAACTTTGCTGTATTGGTTTTTCCACCTATGGGTTTTGAGTGTCAGCATGTTTTGCAGCTTGTGAGCATGTGTGCGTACTGGAAACAGTTAGCTATAAGTAATGAATAGATTGTGGTAAACGAAACAATCAGCTCCATGATGGGGGCAAAACATTCTGGGAACGAGTGGCGCACACGGCGTTAATCTGAGTTTGAACTACGCACTGCGTGAGTCGACTTCCTAAGATGTGACCCAGCGATGTGTGCGCGTGTGATCATCCATTGCAGGCTGATGCTGCGAGCTGTCAGATTAATTTAGCCCCCGACTGTTAGCTGGCTGCATAACACGGACTGCATAACAGGAGTGCGGAGGAGGCAGTCAGGTGTCTTGAGTGATTCGTTCACGATTAACAGAGGAAATAGAAGACAAACGATCCGAAGCCAAAGGTGACGGAGCTAGAAAAGAAAAGACTGTGAGATGGGCACGTGAGCTCTTCATTAAATGTGACTCGGCGTGTGCGGTGACGGATATTTCCTGACTGCCGAGTCTGTCCAAAACGCTTAGGTGCTCTCAAGAACCTGAGAGCTCACTTCCTCCTCCTCCTCCTCCCTTCTAGATCTTTTCACGCTTTTTGACTGCAAGCTGAGATCATTGACTCTCATTTATTCATGCCTGAAAGGAAATGAAAACAGCGAGACAAGTCCGAAAAGTGAGGAAGAAATACAATAATCTTGGAAAAATCTTTTTATTTACAATCCATTTTACATTCCTTTTTTTTTCTTTTCTTTTTAGTGTAAACATGTAAAGATTCTGGAGAAATCCCTTCTTTCTGAGTTGCACAAGTGAGGTGAAACACGAGATGTAAATAATCTCTGGAATTTAGTGCCAGATGTCGAGGGAGGGGGTCGATAATCAAACGAACAAGGACTGTGAACACGCCACCACAACAAAACTAGTCCTCTATTTACAGGAAGGTCTCACACTTGATTTACGACGCATTATTCAAACCAGGCGTTTATTGACATCCCGTACAAATCTTATGAATCACTGTAAAGCTCCTCGTAATCTCATTTGGATTCAGTAATAATCACCTAAATATCTGGCTGCAGCCTCCCACTCTGCTGCAGAGGTCGATGCTGGAACCTGACTGGCTCCGAGCCTCTCGGCCAGCGCGGCTTTTGTCGCCATGCAGTCCAGCTGATGGGGTGAGGCTGCATCAGAGGATAAGCGAGCGGAGACGCTGATACAGAGCTCGAATAAATAGCTGCCTGCTGTTATTGATTTTAAGTTTGAAAAGCATGTTCCCCCAAAATTGGAGTTTTAACGGTGTTGTATTTTAATTTTGTTCCTCGAAGTGTTTCCTGAAAAGCAGGTGGAGATTTTCATGTAGTGCTTTTGAGTCCGGGCGCCTCCATCCATCTAGCGTCCCCTCCGTCTCCTCCCTAATTTGTCACCAAACACTGAGAACTTGTTTATGAGCGCTCTGCCTTTCAATCTTTCCGCTCATCTTTCATTCCACGCCCCGCGTCCTCCCGCCATCCATCCACGCGGTACTTGTCCTCAAGGCCAAGTCGATGATGACTGTTCTCTCTCTCAAACGCATTTTCCTCCTCATCTGTTTCTCCCTCAATCCATCCGCCCCGGCGTCCCTCCCCGCCCTTCCCCATCCGTCATTTTTCCTCAAAGCCCAGCAGTATTAGCGTCTGCTTCAGAGCCGTCTCCTCCACAAACCTGGCGTCCACGTTTTCCTGCTCCTCGAACGGGTTGAGAGCTGGCGTCGGAGAGAGATAGAGCTTCTTAGAGAGGATATAACGGCACACAGACATTTTGACCAAGCATGCATTCTATCTTAATCCTCCATAGGCCTCTGTATCTAAAACCATGCAGGATACACACACACATATATATATATATATACTACCTTGTTCCTCTATATCAGAGAGTTTTTTTGCCAGGTAGGTAAGAGGCAGAAACTCGGGTCTGAAGCTGGGCTTGTCTTTGTCGGTGAATGCAAATCCCTGAGGAGGAAGGAAACACAAAAACACAACTTCTGGGTTCTGCAGGTTTTTCTAGGATACACACTGTCAAGACAAATCTGAAGCAAACTCAGAGGCAAGTCACCTTAGCTCTTCTTACAGATAAAGTTGGCTGCGGTTTTCCTTTTTAGCCAGCCGTGGATTTGCTTCTGTCGCTGCACACAATGTACAAAATGTCACCGGCTCTCAATCACAGCCAATTAGCAGACTGGAGTTTGCCAATAAGCGTTATGTGCCTTTACATCTTGGGTCACGGTTTGATGGAGAACGCCAGAGGGAACATTTACTTTAATTGAGTGTCATGTTGCGGAAAAAGGAACTTTTTGTGGAGGGAAAACGTCAAAACAGTTCCAAACATTTTGTCTTTGTATTAACAGAGTCCTCAGATTTGAAGAACATTATAAGCTAATCTGTGTACTTTTATTATACTGTATAATTTAATAGCAGCCGGTATTTGCAGGTAGCTTCAGTTCCAGCTGTAATGGGTGTAAAGCATGCTAGCATGGTTAGCAACTATTTGATAAGATCCTTGGCTTTAAGACTGTGGGAACTTTTTAATATTTCCTGTAACTGACTGAGGAAGTGCTCAATTTTTAAATGTCTGCATTCCAGGAACTGAAAACGGTCACAGTTGTCAGGACTTCCTACTCCCAGCACAAGAGGAACCTTTAGTGACATAGGTCTACTACAGGTCAAAAACACGAATGAAGCACTAGCTACTAGTATACATACAAAAAAGTAAAAACCACACAAAAGCTAGATGTCACAAGCTCTCACCGCCAACCAATTAGCTGAGTGGAATTAGCTAATAGCATTACACTATGACCATTTAAATCTGGGTCACTTTTTTTTTAGCATGTTTAATACAGACGCCAAAGAGGCTGTTGCTGTTCCTACTGTCTCACCAATGGTCCCAACAAACAAACAATTAATATTAAACTCATTAGCATATTAAAGCTCATTAGCTAATTTGAGAATACTTTAGTTTACAATCAACAGTACTCGCTTAATGAATGGCATTTCCATCAGCTTTAGCCTAACTGCGAGCATTAACACAACAATGCATGCTAGCTAGAGTGGCTAGCGGCGGTTTCATTTGCTATTTGATGTGAGACAGGGAGACAGGATTTTTGTCTTATTGCTTTAAAAAACAGTTAATATTAAACTGAGGAAAGCTCATTAGCTAATTTGAGAATACTTAAGTTTACAATCACCAATACTTGCTTAATGAATGGCATTTCCATCAGCTTTAGCGTAACTGCGAGCATTAACACAACAATGCATGCTAGCTAGAGTGGCTAGCAGCGGGTTAATTTGCTATTTGATGGAACTGCTGCTCGCTTTTTGTCTTAAAAAACAGGTACTATCAAACCCTTGAACTTCTTCATTGGTACTATAACCATCCGAGGAAGTATGCCATGTTTGTTTTTGTGCACTGCAGGAACTGAGAACAACTGTAGTTCTTAGAGCTCAGTTTTTAGCTAGTACTTCAGGGTGGCTACGTTACCAGTATAGATGAACACTTCGTGTACAGTAGTTTGTCTAGACTTGAATGGTTGAATGCATGAATGAAAACTGGTAAAATGTTACGCTCTTAGCATTAGCCCCCCTAAAAAGAAAAGAAACCAAAAACAGAGGAATGGACCAACAGTGGAGTCTAGGCTTTTATCTCATGCTTTCACAACACTTCAGCAGTCCTATTTGCAGTGTAAATGCAAATAGGAACAAAAATGACTCCTGCTTATAGCTCTCAAGGGAACTCCCTCGTGGACAGTTTCCCTCAGAGGCCTCACAATTGTTTGGGTCCACCGCCTGAATTCTATCTACTATCAAAATGTGACATCACTATAGTTCTCACAGACTGTTTCCATGCATTTTGTTTTTACTTTATTTTTCTTCCGGAGACTATTCTCCATGGACATTCGGCTCCACCTTTTTGTGTTTGTGCATTCTGAAGTGTATGAGAAAGAGAGTGAGTGCAGCGTGTGCGACACACTCGTTCTCTGTTACCTTATTTTTGTTGGGTTTCTCCAGCAGAGTCCTGACATAATCTCTGGAGATTGAGGCTGAACTGACAGGATGATCCCACATATGGTAGATCCTCTGCTCCATAGGCTGCACACAGACACACACACACACATGCACAATAGAGTTTACAATTTAGGCATGTAGCTAAACAAAATCCCCAAAGCATGTGAACATCTGTCCCTTTCTATTTTGCCAACTGGAGCACAAAGCCATTACAGGGGAGTGGACTGCTAATGAGGGGTTCCAGAGAAATTGTATTTTTCCGTGTTGAGCAATACACATCCACAGTAATAAATATGAATATGAAGCAAACACACACTGGAGGTGTGACTGACAAGGAGTAAAAATGCAGCTTCCCTGGGGGGCTGCTTCAAACGTACTGCCAAGCTGATAAAAAAAAAAAAAAGAAAAGTTCCTGAATTGTATCAAGAATTGTGTCTCTCCCAGAGCTGAAACCAGACAAGTCTTAGATAAGGACTCAACTAAAGTTCCTCAACAGACATTTTTTTTTTCATCATTAACATGCAGCTATCGGAAATTAACAATGGATATTAACTGGGGGGGATTTGTAAAAGGAGTCAGCACCATAGACAGTATAAAGATGGATGGCAGGACAGCTCCTCAAAAGTGAAGGCAAAGCAAGTAGAGCTCCCCCTAGTGACTGGCTGCAGTATAGGTCATAAGCTCCACCTCCTCCATGTTAGTGGATGGGGACGTGGGCCGAACTAAAACACTAAAATATACGTCAAATAATTGTCATTTCAAGTGGTTAATATAATACTGATGCATGTTCAAGTGTCATTTTTTTGGATAAGTTTTAGTTTTACTGGAGAGCAGAACGTAGGATTAATTAAATAAAAAGTATCTGGGGGAAGTGAGTGATGTAGCACCCACCTAGACCAGACCAGGCACCCCCACCCCATAGCAATGACACTCCTTGATGGCAGCAGCCATCCCGAGCAGGATGCAGCCTGACACAGGCACACACACACACAAAAACGCTTTAGGAACAACTCAATAAATTCACTAGACCCCAAACTGATCAAGTATCTGTGGGATGATCCACAGAGGCCCCTCCCCTCAACTCACAGGATCCACTAACAACTTCCTGTTTCCAGACACCACAGGACACCCTCAGAAGTCCCACATCCATTCTCTGATGAGTCACAATTGTTTTGGAGGCACAAGGGAGAGCTACGCAAGATTAGGGTCATAATGTTATGCCTGATCTGTGTACATTATATAATCAAACATGTCTGCGGCTTCTCTGGTGGCAGACTGATGTAATAACTGTCCGTGGCATTCGTCAAACTTAGGCAAACCCAGCTGGAGACCTTGGAGACACATGACAGACGCAGATGTGAACAGCAACGACTCGTCATGCAGTGTGGCTTTTGTTATTTGAAATTCTCGTATTTCTTTAAACTGGTATTATTATTATTATTAAGTGCCGTGTCAGACATGTCGGCCATATTCCATCTTCACCTCTTTGATTTATACAGATTGGATATTAGCGAGGTTAATGTGGTCATCAACATTAGCACCTGGCAGCTACTGGCTGTTAATACGGTATTTGCAACTGATTCAGCGCGGCACAACTTATTTCCATTTATACATAATTAACGTTCATAATTTAAGTATATAAATGTACAAAAGAGCTGCCTCCACCGCCTCCTGATCCCTTGTGTGTCTGTTAGTGCAGAAATGTGAGTCACAATATAAAGGTTTAATGGAGTTCCCTGAGGGGTTACGCACATACAGTATATATAATGAGAATAATTACGGGTACTGATTTACTCGAGGTCCAAATGTTTCCTAACTGTGTGTGTGTGTGTGTGGGTGAGTGTGTGTGTGCGTGAACCTGCTAAATTTCTCCCGCCTGCCAAACCCCCGGCAACAAAAAGTCTGACGGGCAGGAAACGGAACGGAGACACTAAACACTCGAAATTCCTGTGATCACGGTGCGGACGGAACGCACTGTTAGAAATATACTGGAACCACACAGGAACACGTGGAAGTTACACAAGGGTTAGGACACAAACACAGACTAGGTAGATAACTATCTACGCAACCCCCTCCCCAATACACACACACACACGTAGCAGCTGGTTACACAAGTGCTTCGTGATTGGCTTTAGGGGGGCTTGAGGGAGATGAGACCTAAAATAACTTCAAACTCTTAATTGGACCAGAATGGAAAGTTTGGGGAGAAAGCCATTTGAGGAAAGATCAACATTTCCCTCTCATTAATAGATTATAACAACCTTGTGCATTGTTCTATTCCTCACCTGGACTACTCCATTTGGATGGCTGATATCATTTGAACGTACCTCAGGGAGTCTCTTCAGGACGCTGAACTTAAGCCTCTCGTTGGCATCACTGTTGTCCAAATCTAAACACAAAGAGAGAGGAGAAGGGGATAAGACATGGTGCTAATTTATCTTCTCAAGAAGAGCATATGGGAGGGCTCACTACATTTCCTCTTTTTGCACTTTTCGTCCAATTAAATGGAGAAAACAGGGGATTTGGGAGTTTTAAATACGGTCGTCTCAGATTTTCTAGCCGTTCTGCAGACCGGCCTGTAGGAACGGACCCGTCGAAATACAAAAAATAATAAAACCTTGCTTAAGGTAGCCTTTTCTGCTGTGGGCCTGGCTCTGAGGTTCATCAACCACAAGGCGAAACATTTGCTCCGTGACACACCGGGAGTGACAGTCCCCCATTTGGCATAATGAAGCACAAATGCATAAAGAAATGTAAAAAAAAGATGGAAATAAAGACATTTGTGGAAACAAATAGGATCTGTACAAAGGGGAGCATATATTTAAATAAAAATAGAAAAATTATCCTAATTATGTCAGCTTCTATCCTCCATAGAGTGACTAATAAGGTAAAGGTAAAGTGCTTTATTTGTCATTAAACAACATATACTATACATTATACAACAGAATTACATGGTCGGATGGAGGGTTAATCCTGAGCCGCTGCAACCAAGCGTGCCGCCAATGTGGGCCAACCTGACCCGGCGTCTAGCACGCATGTTTTTGATGATATCCAGAAAACAGACGAGGCTTCATCACCAAAATACAAATATGCTTCAAGCCACCGTTACTGCAGCTGCTTCACCTGATTATCTTAACTGCCCCAGATGTAGCGCAACTGTCACCACAGGCAGAAGTCGTCGCAACACTAGTTGTGTGGATGCAGGGACGGTAAATGTCAGTCTGCAGACAGGGCTGACTGGTGGGTCTACCGCTTTGGTACACAGAACCACCTCAGAGGTCAAAAGAGACTGTTTGGTAGGTGCTTTCAAAAAATACACGGCAGATGATTGGATGGACCTAAATTTGGCCAATAGCTGTTCCTCATAGGACGCTGACTGAACCAACCAGCTGCTGTTTGGCTATATGCCCCAAAGGTAGAGTCTGCAAAGCACCCACCTACATCCAGACTAAAATATCCAGGCAACTACTAGATGTATTACAACTGACGCTTATGGTTTGTATCTCCTGCTTTTTCCTCTTGTTCCACTGTGAGTTTTTTTTTTTTTTTGCTGTTATCTTCACAACTTCACAACTGACTTCCATGAAATTTAGCACAGATGTTCGTATTCCCCTGTAAAAGAATCGTAATAACTTTTGTGATCCTTCGATTTTGTCTCTACCTCTGTCAGCTGGTCCGAGTTTTAAACACCTCATCAGCCTCAGCTTTTCTTGTGCTTATCAGCAAGTGTTAGCTAAACTAAGATGGTGAACGTTGTGGACGCTGTCACTTATGTGGGCTGTGAAAATGTGTCATGGGAAAAACCTGAGAGGTCAGAACTCAGAGGGGATGAATTGGGGAAAAACTAAGATGACAGCACGTTTGTATATCCTTGCAATAGGTACACACTTGCCCAACCAATTACCCCGATTATAAAAAGATTAAACAAAGAGAGTGACATTTGATTAATCTCTGGGGAGAAGTGTCACGTAAACCCTTCTCACTTCAAAGTCTTGAAACATCCCTTTAGCTCACTTTGAAGTCTTTTAACCACTTTAAATAATCACTACATCTTCCAGGATCTTTGTTTGTTCGTTTCATGACAAAGGACCAAACCAAGAGAACCGATGAGAGCCTGATATTTTTGGTTCAGTTGATCTCTGTGCCAAGTCGCAATGTTCAACCTTTGAACAACGCACACTCCATGGAATGAAATCAGCACCAAGACTTAGTAAATACACAATATCAGTGACTTTGAGTGAGGCCCCCCAAATCCCCTGAACTCCTAACCTGCCCTCAACTCTTGATACAAACGATGAGAAAACATGTGTTTCGTATTTCATGTGTTGAACTAGTAATGTAATAACCCAGAGAAGTCAGATAACTTGGTCTACCGCTGGCCACAGCTAAAGGTTTAGTTAAACGTTGTTTCCCAATACATAATTTTTCTGCATACAGGTGGCAGCAGATTTATTTATTTAAGTGCATAGATTTGTATTTATCTAATTTTTGCTTCCCAGCTATATCGAATAAGAATGATGCTTGGCCTAGACCCAGATAAGCAGCAGAAAGGTCAATGAGACTCCTAGCTAGCTTACTTATGCTTTGTTAGCTAGCAGGTTAATTGGACACAAGTGTGTGGAGAGCAAAAACACAAATCCAGACAACACACTAATTCAGAGCAGGTGTCGGGTGTGTTCACACACAATATGAACACATAAATTACACTCACACCACATTATCAATTTCTGACTGTGTTGTTGATGTACACGATAAAATGCTCAAAACAGATTTGCAGTTTGCAGCTGGGAGTAGTTAAACTTGTGGGTGGCGATGGGACGTTTCCAAGAAGATCCAGAAAAGATATTTTGCGTTCTTTCTGTGAAGTTTAAGTGTAATTTGTAAGAAAGTGAAGTGAAAGCCACAGTTCTACAAACATCAGCAGATTCTGATGTACTGTCAGTTCCTGTCCTGATGCTACAAAAGCTGTTAAATATGCAGATTTTTGTGGCATATTAACAGTAAATACTCAGTGAGAAGTTGTGTTTGATAGCTAGGACTTGTAGGTTTCTGGGGTATTTCCTAAAGTAGTTCATACAGGTAAGATACAGGTCAGACTGTGGTTAAGGTAAAAACATCAGATTAAAAAGAAAACCTAATAGCATCAGATTAAGAGAAGTGACGCAGATGTTCAGTCTAATAAACATCCCCGTAACATGTATTCAGTGAAAGTAAACAAGAGTGTGGGAAAAGCCACGCTGGATGCTCTCTGCAACTATACCACACTACAGTTGTGCTTTGTCCTATAAATGCCAGTGTCACGCTAACATGCTGATGTTAAGTTGGTGTAGTCAAGGGAAGATACGTACATTAATTTCTTTATTTTGATGAAGTTCTTGACTTTTCCAAAACATGACCGAAGCTACAAATTGTCAGGTCGGAGAGCTCTATGTGTGGATTGGATTTTAAAAGTATGACAACAGAAATAGTTTGACAAAAGCACAGATGCCAACTCAAGGTAGAATACTGTGGAAATACCACAAATTTCAAAAAGTCATTTGTTTTAAAACTAAAATATCTCCAAATGAAACGAATAAAATCGTGTCAGGAAATCAGGGGCAACCTTAGTCTGATGTTCTCTGTGCATTCTTTAGCCTCATCTGCCAAAATGTAAAGAGCTCTTAAAGACCTCCAGAAAAAAAGACTTGGATGCCTCTTGGAGTTTGGCAAGACATTAAGGAAATATGTTGAAAATAAATCATTCCATGGTAAAGAAAATCAGCTCCAAGTGCCATAAATTCAAAATGCCAGTTTGGACTGGAAATCTCACAATAAGAAAGAGGTTGCACGACTTTAACCTGCACGGAGGAAAAAGCCTTTGCTGTCCAAAAAGAACTTCAGTAAAACTTTACCAGTGAACATATAGGCAGCTCAGACCTTTTGGAACAGCGTGTTCAAGACATACAAGTCAAAGACAGAGTAACAGTAGACATGTTGAGTGCACACTAAAGATGGCTTTACAGGAGACGGACCTAATGCCAACTGTGACCATGGAAATCACATGGTTTAGGTTGCTTCACTGTGTCCAGGACTGGGCAACTTGTAATAATTGATTCAACTGTTGATAGCGCATCATGTCAAAGACTGATTGATAAAGATAGTGAGGGGGCATCTGTCTTGAACTTTACCTCTCAACTAGATAAAGATCCTTAGCACACTAACTGATCCAACAAGGAATGGCCCCGTCAAAGCCTGTATTTGAATCCCATTGAGGAGTTGTTGTTGGTGGATTTAAAGAGGGCACATGCAAGAAATTCTCAAATGTTCAGAGGAGACTGCGCCAATCAGGTGCCAATCAGGCCTTTATGGTCAAATAGCTGCTAGAAAACCACTACTAAGGAAAAGCAACAAAGAGAAGAGATTTGTTTGAGTCAAGAAACACAAGGAAAAATCCGTGCTTTGGTCTGATGAGTCCAAATTTAAGATCTTTGGTGGTCTCAGATGATCTCTACATGCATGGTTCCAAATGCGAACCATGGAGGAGGAGGTGTGATGGTGTGGGGGTGCTTTGCTGCTGACACCGTTGGGGATTTATTCAAAATTCAAGACACACTGAACCAGCATGGCTACCACAGCGTCCTGCAGTGACATGCTATCCCATCAGGTTTGCCTTTAGTTGGGGCTGTTATTTATTTTTCAACAGGACAATGACCCGAAACACACCTCCAGGCTGTGTAAGGGCCATCTGACCAAGAAGTAGAGTGCTGGAGTGCTGCACCAGATGACCTGGTCTCCACAGTCACCTGACCTAAACCCAATCGAGATGGTTTGGGATCAGATGGACCGCAGAGTGAAGGCAAAAGGGCCAACAAGTGCTCAGCATCTCTAGGAACTCCTTCAAGACTGTTTCAGGTGACTACCTCATGAAGCTCATCGAGAGAATGACAAGAGTGTGCAAAGCAGTAATCAAAGCAATCAAAGCTATTTTGAAAAATCTAAAATATCAATCATTTTATTTCACACTTTTTTGTTTACTACGTGATTCCATATGTGTTTATTCATATTTCCAATGCCTTCAATGAGAATCTACAATGTAAGTAATCATGAAAATAAAGAAAAACCATTAAATGAGAGGGTGTGCCCAAACTTTTGACTGGTAGTATACATTTGACAGCACAGAAGCCAGCAACAAATCTTCTCAAATGCACACCCCACCAGGCCACAAACCACTCGTCTCATATATATATAACAAGCTAAAGCCTTTCACAGAAACAACAAGGTCACACAGTGTGAGCTTGACGCAAGAGAAGAGGCATCTCTACCTGTCAGATTTGCTTAAGACTCATCACTTCTTTATCCTTTCCCTTCAACTCCACAATGACTGTCAACGGCAGCATCAACACATCCTCGGTGGACACCTCCGCCTCCAATTCCTCATGGTACTTCTCGGCTCTACTACCCTGGGACATCCTTGCTGGTGTGGTTATTGGAGTCTGTTGTCTGTTTGGTATTCCTGCTAACATCGCCGTGATAGTCAAACTCAGTCGACATCTGCGCGGCTCCTCCATCTCGCAGCGCCTCTTCTTCCACCTGGCGCTGTCAGACCTCTTCTGCCTGCTCTGCTTGCTGGTCGGCATGGTCATTTACTACAATGGAGTACATTTAATTGACGAAGCCTGTCGGTTTGTCTTTTACTTATTTGTGTTCTGCATCAACTCAAGCCTAAATATTCGGGTGATGATCAGCATTCAGAGGTACTACCAGGTATGAAACTACCAATTTGTAGAAAGACGATTTAAACAAAGAACATTAAACTTACGCCAGGAAAATTTTCAATTTGCAGACGACGCACAACTTCCTTTAAGTTGTAAAACTCAAAGCTCAAAGACGTCTTAACTTCCATTTGACTTGCCATATATTGGCATGAAGTTACCCGCTTAAATTTTTCAGGATTGATTGACACCACTGACAAATAAACCTGTTCCCACTAGGTGGGATGATGTAGGTTCAACATCCATGAGCATTAGAGCAAAGACATAGAACAGCAGATATCAAACTGAAATTGTCCATTTAATTTCCCAGGTTCTTCAACCCCAAAAGTGGGAGAAGGTGGACCGGACATGGCAGCGTGTTTTACTCTCCTCTGTGTGGATACTCGGAGGCCTTACGGCTCTTCCAGTAGTGTTTTTTCTGACAGTGAAAAACACGGAAGGAAATCCTACTGACGTTCACTCATGCAGGAATACGAGGATCGAACCAGTGCTGGAAATGATCTACATTGTCTTTATAGTTTTCAGTCATTTAGTCCTGTTGTCCTGTTACGTACTGCTGGTCAGGGGGGTCCATCGAACACAAATGTCTAACAAGAAAAAGCCAAGGGTTACCAATCTCTTCATACGAATCATCTTAGTCTCCCTGGTCGCTGGCTTTTTACCTCTCAGTCTTCGCTTGCTTTATGTGACCGCACGTCTCAGAGACCAAGACGAACTGCTTCGTATCAGCCGGATGCTGATATTTATGGAATGTTTTTACTTTACCATTCATTGTATGAATCCATTCCTGTACTTCTTCGCCTCTCGACATCAAAGGCGAGACAGATCCACTACGAAAAAGAGACTCCTCATGCCTCTTAATGACAGCTCCTAATATGCTCCCTGAATTATGAATGGTTTCACATTTTCAGCACCTTCATACTAATGAGGCTTGATAGACATTAAAATGGAGGGGAACGTATGGCCCCGTTTGAATTTATCAAGCAATTTAGACTCCATGTATCAACTTAATATAAATACAGAAGTTTTCATGACATGTATGACTTATTTTTCCAGTGGTGTGTCTGTTGATCTCTATATCTTCTGTATATCTATCATATATATATTATATATATGTAAATGTATTAGTTACTGAAGTTCTCAATTCCAAACTATTATTTTATGCAATGCTGTACATTTTACATACACTTTGGCCTTTTCTTGTCTGTACAGAAACCACATGATGTACAAAGACATTCCAGGTTCGTAAAACAGATAAATCATGACTGTTTGTTTTTCAAGAGGTTAAATAAAAAAGAACATTCTACAAAACAGAAACTTGTGATTTGCAACAAACTTAAACTGGCAAAATGAAAGTCGAATCTATCTAGCTTCTTAGTTTAAATTTTGTTAGCTGTACCCAGTGTCTACCAGCTGCAGAGAATGCTAGCTAGTTAGCAGACACTAGAGATGTTAAGTAGCAGACACTACCTAGGAAGCCAGGTGGTTAGCTAGTAGACTTTACTTGCCATACTTGAGATGCTTTAAAATAACTACCATTATCACACTCCAAATGGCAATGCTAATTTCGCCACCTCAGTTTGGCATGCTAGCTCTGATAATTAGCAGTAAAAGCTTTACAGCTATGGCTAATGTGTACATCATTAGTCATTTTGGCGTGAATTAAAGTTATAGGTAAACTGATATTTTGACCAGATGGTGGCCCTCAATGTTTATAATGTTCAAGTGGAAAGATTTGAGTGTTTGTATATGTTCCACTGACGAATGCATATTAAAGTCTTGCAATTAATAGCATTCAGAACTGGGAATCTTATAGGGACATTAGCACCACACTACAACTATTTTTCTTTCCAGACACGGTAAAACTAAGATGAAAAAACATTCAACTGACCCACAATGTCACACAGGTGATCCAGTTTTGAGCTCTGAGAAAAAAATACACCTGCAGTCACTACTTATTGCCACAGGGGTTGCCAAAGAGCACAAAACGGAGACCTAGGAGCTTGCCACCTTGTGTTGTTTTTTACAATTAAACAATGAAGGGGGGATACCAATGTACCAAATTTAATCCTACTAATCCATACAACATTAATGAGATATTTAACTCAAAACCTTGTGGTTGTGAAACAGCAAATATCAGGCGATCAACAAAGTCAGAGGGATTCGTCCTCCGGGGGTCATGGCTGTCAAATCTGGAACAAAGCACTGTCCTACATTCATTAATGTATTTTTTCCTTGTGTGTACCTTTCATGAGACGAGACACAAAGGTTTCGGTGAGCTGCAGGAAACCGTGGTCAATGTACTGAAGAAAGGTGTGATGAGGGAGGCAACGCACAGCAAACACTGCAAAGAGTGTGTGATAGCCTGGGGAGAGAGAGGAAGGACAGATAAGAAAGAGAAAGTAGGACTAACACACTCACATTGGCAGGGCCTGCATTTTAGTCCATGTTAATGTTTACCACATGCTGCACATGACTCGCATATAAGCACGCTAACATTTGCTAATTAGCTCTGAAGTTCCGTGTTTTCCTTTCATTTACCGAAGGGAAACGGACTCTGTGTGCCTGCTGTGTTACAACTTCACTTTCAAATGTGCACACATTTACACCTGCAGCATCCGCGTTGAGGGCGTGCTGCCTTGCTGCGGGGCATTTCTCATTTCCTCTCTAATTCCTGGATACTTTAGGATGCTAACCCACAAACTTTTACTCCTAAGTACCGTGGAGGCTTATGCAACAAACACTGGAAAATGAATTAAAATGATTGAAAATGTATTCATACTCTGCTTTTCCCGTGTCTGCACAACATGTTTAACATATTTCTGGTTATATTAGTGCAAAAGAGACCACGTCTGTCGTCCCTCAGTGCAAACACACATTGTTATTCCAGCCAAGACAGAGACAGAGTGGATTCTAATAACTGGAAGTGGAAGAGTGTGCGTGCACGGTACCAGGTGGGAGGGGCAGGCAAAGACTTTGGGTGGATTCCAGGATCTTAAACATGAAGTGAAACACGGACCACTCAGCTGGACTGCCGCGCTGCATCCTGAAGTACACACACACACACACACACACACACACACACGCACACACAAGAAAATTTCATGGAATGTTATGTAACGTGAGCACACCCATAACAAAGGGTCATCCACAGTTTACACATGTGGAAACCCACACTGCAGGGAGTGACTGGGGTTTGGAGCACACATGCCTGCAGATGAACTCACACTTTCGGTCAGCACTTTATACTTTACATTAGTTGGAAACGTGCCGTTGAAGGAGAGGGAGAAGGGCTACTCACAAGCAGAGAGCACAAGGGCCGATTTTGTACTTGAGCCAGACTGACTCCAGCATGTGTCTGATGAGCTCCAGCTGAACACACAAAACACACAGACAAAACATAAGTGCTTTGAGAATGAGATGCTCGATTAGATTCAAATTAAACTTTTTTTTTT
>JASGAT010378005.1:0-12596 GCA_030220025.1 Chelon auratus
GGATGGGGTTAGGCATTTTGTTGGGATGGTTATAGTTAGTGCAAGTGGCTAGGCAACACTTTATGTCAGTGAGTCCTCATGAAGACAAAGTACAAACATATGTATGTGTTTGGGAGTACGTCCAGTTACCCATAGCTAAACTGTAATTTCCCTCATATCACGGCAAAAGAAAATGATAAATCACTTGAGTAGCTCTGTTTTTTGTGTTACCGTAAAGAGAACCCCAATTTTTGCTTTACATATGTTTTTTTTTTTTTTATATTACCACCGCGCATGAAACCAGCCATACTACTGTGTACAACGGTGGACTCGTTCGTGGCTTTGCAATGTAACGACTGGTGTAAGAAACCATCATATGGCACGAATCTTTTCATCACAACGTGAAATAGTCTCAACATCAGTGTCAGTCTGGAGTCAGGACCTTTCCACATGGATCAACATGCATACAGAAGACAACCCAAAGCTAACTCCCTCAAAATAAAAACAAACGCATCCAGACCTTTGGAAAAAAGGGTCATTAATGAGCTCTTTGGGGAAAGCTGTATTTGTAAGTGTAGGTGTGTGTGTAGGTGTGTGATTAACAATGGAAAAACACCACATCAGTGCATCTGTATCTAAGGTGCTTGACAAGTCCCATGGTTTGTGTTTAGATTAAAAAAAAACTAAAGGTTACAGCAGACACATATGTAATCAAAGGAGTTGAGATGAACAAGGAGGGGGAGAAGGAGATGAGAATGCTGAAGCCGGGGAAGGAGAAATTTTGAATTCAGAGAGTGTAGCATAGGAGAAATAATAAAAAGAAGGTTAAGAAAACACAGCGACAAAAGCAATAGCTTTCAGTACTGCAGAAAGAGCAGTATAAAGCGCAGTATCTGAGCTGACACAACAGAGACGACACTGTTTCAGGACACTGCTGGGACAACCGCAAAATTCCATTGTGCTGGCAGCTTGAAACATGAAATGGTTTGTCACAGAAAACCACCTGAAGTCCTCCTTGATACAGTTTAGAATAATAAATAAATAAACCGGCAGGTAATTGCAGAAAGCATCCGTCTACCACAGGCGTAACACAACACAAAGCTTTGGAAGCTGCTGGCAAGAAGACAGTGTATCTAGCTTTGCTGTCTGACCATCATCGCACCTATAACACGCCTGTATTCGCCGTGAATTCCATTCGCCGCTCCTCACATGATGCTGATCGGTCCGCACCCTCTGTGGATCAGCCAAAAGCACAGAGCTGGAGGCCCGGCAACATAGATTGTCAAATTACCTTTTTGACTCATGAATCTCGTGAGAGTCCAGCTGCTGGTCGAGGTACTTATAGTTTGATGAAGACATAAGTCTCAGAGAAAGATATCCCAACGTGTGGACAAATTGATGAATTGGCTTGTTATGGCCCCTGCCATTTCTGGAGTCTTCCCTCTGGAGACTCATCGCCACGCCCCTTGAAGGGCCGATCGGTTGGGTGGATTCTGTTTGAACGTTGTGCTGCCGTCACTCTGGGGCAACTGGAAGCTCTCCTGCAGTTTGCTCAACACTGGTGTGCCCAATTGTGAATCTGTGCTTATTGTTCTTTTGAATTACTTCCAAAATGCTCAGTCTGTGAAAATCTTGTTAATCGAGCACTTGGTTTTGTTTGCCTAAGAGATGGACTTTGCATTTACACATATTTTGGTTCTCTGGCTAGTTTCTGTTTGAATAGACATTAAGGTTCGGTGTGTTTAGAGTTTGGTTGAGGACGTAAGGTTTCTCCATACCATGGCTCCATTTTGTCATTTCCTTGTACATTTGTGCAAGTAGCTGTGGCTCCGGAGCTGTGTGTTTCTGATTTATGATTAATGGTCCAAATCCCTTATATATATTGCTCATCTTTTCTCTTTCAGGCTTTCTTTCTCCCCAACCTCTGCAGGCAGATGGCCTCCACACCACCCTAAGTACGGTTCTCTCAGAGGTTTCTTCCTGTTAAAAAAAGGAGGATTTTCCTCAGCAGTGTTGCCAAGTATTGCTCAAGAGGCCACTGTTGTACTTAATGTTGTGATATGGGGCTATATATGGGGCTGAAAAGAACTGATTTGAACCCATTTTTCATCCAGTTGCTGGTCTCCTCTATTGTTACCTATTGTGCTGTGTTTCCAGACTCCATTTTGTTGGTGTGCTTATGTATCTGTTTGCACTGTCACAACGTAACATGGGACCATTTTCCCTAAACTGGAAAATGTAAGGAAAGTCAGTAAAAGCTTTAGCCATAGAGTAATGTCAGGAACAAAGGCCCGCGTCTTCTCCTCGATAATGAAAACACAGGCTGAACTTAGACGATCTGTGTCCTTTTCTGATATATTTAGTAGTATTTTGATATCAGAATCCATATCAGATGCAGACATAGCAGCAGCACTGAAGGTATCCAAGTGAGCGTGCAATGCCTCTCACACTACGTGGTTTACCACTCCCTGATTACACGGCGCCGCACCATGTGACGTCACTTGCGCGTAATCCATCTCTGCTTGTTCCTAATAATTAGGATGTGAAGATGAGACCTGAAGCAGAGCGAGAATGGCCATTACACAGTATCGATCTTCTACTTCACATCAGCCTCCATATGCTCTGAATTTATACCTCCTGGAGAACGCAAGTCAGCGCAAAATTACTATGTTGCTGCAATGGCACACCCAGATTCACCGCCACTAGTTCCATCTCTGTGTCCTGAGCTCTTTCTTCCAACCTGTCACCGACTCAAACTATCTCTCCGGCCCACATTTGTTCTCACAGCTATTCTCCGTCGTCTCATCTCGGATGCTGTCGTGTCCAGGACAGAATCTGTCTAGCACACTGCTTTTCTCCGCATCAGCTGCCTGTGTGTTTAACAAACTCACATTCGTACAAAAACATCACATCATAATTGGGACTCTTACACTCTTTCAAGTGTGTATTAACACAATAATCAGTTATAGACCTGCACCATTTAAGCCAGCAAACATAGTTTTGAGCAATTCAGCTGAATTCTCTGTGGTTGGAGTTTTAGAAATTAAATTAATCCAGAATGGATGTAAATGATTATTGTGCCCCAAAGATATAGACACTATAAAGTTATTTAAAAAAAAAAAAACTTGTCACACCAAAGGAATACATAGTAACTGCTTATAAAAATACATGCAGGTATAAACAGAAGGCGACCATTGTCCTGAAATAAAATTTGGATGACACTCTTATGACAGTACTAAATAGATACAGATGCAGTTGGGGGATGGGTCGCAGGACCTATGCTGTAATTACGCTGCCTTTTAACCATGAGCACCTGCTTCACGGTGACATCATCCTTAAAAGCCAAGGACATTTGATGTGACTGACTCATTAACGAGATCACTTTCCCAGGCCTTTCAACCGCCATCAGTCTCCGGTAAAGTAGAGACAGGCACAAACACACCCACACACACACATAAGGACTCCAGCACACACACACACGCGTATGAGTCATACGTTTATCCTAATGAAGAACTCTCTGTGGTCTGTGTCGGATCCAAATGTGAAGATCCCGATATTCGTGGAGCGAAAGTGGCGATGATGCATCAGTGAGCAGATGATTACATATGGATCTGTGTGGATTTGGATTAATGAAGTCATCAAACGTACAAAGCCAGTGCTGCTGTGTATGATAGGATCCGTTCACTTTTGACATACTGATGGGAAACAAATGCCACGGACAGCGCAAGTATGTCCCCTCATTTGATTATAGTGGAGAAGAAAAAGCAACAGCTGCTGTGAGGATTGACAGGAGAAAACATGGTAAGTGAAGTGACGGAGAGAAAGAGGAAATGCAAAAATACAAAGAGAGCGACAAACAGACTGACAGACTGACAGCAGGAATGCTTAAGCTAAAATGAATCTGTATTTGATTTAAGCCTCTTACCCCATGGTTACCATATTCTCCCCCCCTCCTCCTATCTCCAGCCGCCTTCAGAGAGTTGGAATGAAAAGTAGAACATCGACTGGTGAAGACGAAGAGGGGGCATATCGGGAGGATGCTTGACGGAAAAGCTGTTTATTTAAATAGTGGTTTGCTTCTATGGAATAGAGCTGGAGTTTGATCCGATCCGACCTATAATATTTTTGGTACTGATTAATATTCAGTAATAAGCGGTAAAAAGGAGAAAAAAAAAATATTTCAGGTCTGGAAACAGAATGATATTCATCTTCATTGTTTATCTAATCAATTAAATCAATTGATCAATTGTCAAAATGTATTTTATACCTCTTCGAATCATTTCAGGTAGACCTGAAGACATCAATAACTTAAATCCCTGGCTCTAAAGTAACCAAACTGACACATTTAGATAAATCCCTGTGTGAAGGTGCATTGAAAATACAGGAGATAAATAGTCAGTGATGCATTTACTGCATTTGAACTGATTCCAAAACAACAGTACCAGAACTCAACACTACAAACTCATGGCCTCACAACAACAAAGAAAGCTTCTCGCAGGGATGCAGTCAGACTGCTGCCACAGCAGATCTACCAAAGACAAAAAACAAACTTTCACAAACTATAATCACTTGATTCCAAGGTATGAGCCTGTCCATTAAAGCACGGCAGGGATTATTTTTGATGAAAAGTCAATGGCCCACCTCCAAGGAGTTCATTACGTATTTCTGTAAGATCAAGCCTTGATGCAAAATAATGTGAGCGCGACCTGATTTGTGCGTCATATTCATCTTTTAAAGTTTATATTCCCATGGAGAGACGGTTGACTTGGAGCAGGAGAAAGCGTAGTCTGTCATACATTTTTTTTGGTGCCCGGGTGAGAAAGACGGCCCCCATAAAGGATTAGGTTGCCCATTGGAAGCAGTGTTAGCGTTATGTAAGGCAGATTACCGTACCACACTATGGCACCACCGGTGGCTTCATCCATGAATCAGGCACACAGGAAAGCTTAGGGGAAGCTCAAACATGCGCAAAGATACTCGTGCTCGTAATCAAATGTATGTCATTTTACAGAAACACAAATGTAAACTCTCTATTGCTGTATCGTCCATATGTCAGTCTCTCGTCAGTCTGAATCTGATATCCCAAAAACTAACAAACAACCCGTGTACTCCTGGACGCGCATGAATCTAATTAAAAACAATGGAATGAAACTCATTAGTCTCCAACCACTTCCAATAATAATCAGGTTACTTCCTAATTATTATTGATGGCCAAGAAGTGACCTGCAAAAACTTTGAGTGCATTTGGATTCATTGACAGTGGTATTGTCATAAAGATTAATACTCATTTGTCCTGTTAAGATTAGGTTCCTGTGGCTTTTTGCCAGGGCTCTTTGATTTGAACTATAAGGTCACTGGTAGTCAAGCAAAAAAAGAAAAAAAAAAATCTATTGATCTGATATGATCCGCCCATGAGACTGAACTACAGTATGTAACTAAATCCCACATGAGGACATGCTGGGGCTATAAAATCCACTGGGACTGGCTTGCTAATGTGATTGCCTCTGTAGGACATAGGGCATGTGGAGGCAGATACAGAGACAATGAGATGCAGCTGCATTATATGTATTAGTGGAGAGAGAATCTGCCGTCCAGATGAATGCATCACAAGCATACACGTACAGTGCCTTCACATTTTATTTGTTTTTGTTCCTGCCACTGTATGTGTAAAAGTTCCTGGATATAGTAGTTTCGGAATAATATGGCATAGCAAGACACTTACAAATAATAGTCATGCCATTGCAACATATTAAACTGGAAACTGAATTACACAAGTTCATTTCCTTTCTATTACATTTTCCCGTGGCTCCATCAGGTCTGACAATTGTACCTCCCTCCACAAAAATGAATCAATAATACGCCAGAGTTTTTGCAGAACCCCCCCACTCGCTTGGCCTTTTGACACCCATCAACCAAACTACACCTCACAACGCCTTTTAAACATAAACAACCTTGGAGAGAATAGTGTAGCTGCATCACTGCTTCTGCATCATGTTATTGATCTTTGCTGGGTGCCAGCAGAATCCCACTCGCAATTATGCTTAGACAAGAAGAAAAGCAGATTTGTCGCAGAGGTCACATTAGAGGCGTTTGAAACAACATCGGTACGAGTGGGACTTCCGTAAATCATTGTTCGGCAACGTGCCCTTGCCTGGGTTGGACTCAACAGGGCGTGGGCCTCACACAGAGAATGCGCAAAGCGGGTGACTGCCGCGACAGTTTAGGATCAGTCATTTCAGTATATTCTACCATTTGCTCTTGTTCATTCTTTTCATAGAAGAATAAAATGTGCCCTTTTAAAGGTGCCTTTCTTAACGTGATCACTCCCAAAACATAAACAAGCAGCGCTGTTTAGATGCAGCACCTAGAGGCGCGCAAGGAGGCATTAGCAGGCCTAGCAGGTTATTCAATATATCTATCACTACCAAGCCTGAGGATGTGCGTTTTACTGCAGTCGCCAAAACAAAACTGACGGATATGCATCTCGCATTTATTGTCCCTTTCTCCTCTCATCAGCCGTGCGCATCCATCATCCATCATCCCTCATCCCTCCACTGCCTCAATACTTAAGCGCTTACCTGCACCCAGGAGGAGAGAGGGAATGGAAAGTGGATAGGGAAAACATCTCAGCCCTGTCCGCCATCTTCTTCCACAAATGACTCAGAGAGACTGCAGAGAATTACGGAAGGAGCGCAGTCCATTCACAATCACAGGGCAGAGGATGGACGCTGTCGTGGACAGAGGTTTCCCCGTCTGCGGCCCCACAAATGCCCCCCTGGCCGCGAGCCTTCAATCAGACGAGCCTGCTCAGCACCATCAAATCTGCAGTCAACCATCCACGCAAGCAGGACAGGAGGGGTGTCAGGGCAGAAACGGCACTCAGACACCGCAGAAATTCCCGTGTTCCCCTGGTATGTCCACACGACGCATACAAGCGCGCAGTTCGTGACCGCAGTCCGCGTTTTGCTCGCCAAACGCCTGCCGCTGTGATGCTGCTTCTGATACACAACAGATACGGGAGCAGCAGTGCGGAGACAGGCAGAGACAGAGGATGGAGCGAAGGGGAGGGGGTGTGGAGCAGAGACGATATAACGTCAGTGCCGTTGCCGTATGAGCAGGCTGCCCCGAGTGGATGCAGGCAGGGGCCAAAGCGATAGGCTCGAAAGGCAGCAAAGCAGTGGCGTAGAAGAAACACATACGTAAAGTTTTTACAACGAAATTATTACACAGACTGTGAAATTTGAAGCAAGAGTGAAATGATGCGTTTCCCAAACTCGGGTCCGCGGACCAGTAGAGGTCATTGCATGCGCAGTTTTCCTTTAAAGTATAAATTAAATTTACTCTTTTTTTTTTCGGTTTATCTTCAGTTAATTAGAACGTAGCAGATCTTGTGTGTCAGACATATTGATTATGTGGCCCATAAACACAGGGATTACAGAGCAGACGGGAAAAGAACAATGACATCAAGGGGTTAAAGGGGCTGCGATGAGATTGTGCTGACGGGAGAACAGCAACAAGATGAAACTGACCAAGCAGCAGATCAGTGGCACGAACGGCTTCGGACAGGATGAAGCGCACGACAACAACAAGGAGAACTACAACGTACTATAAATTTAAAATGCAGTGAATGTAATGTAAAATGTCACAGGAATAACTGGTTTTATATAGTATAAGCATATCCTGGTGAGTGTGGTATTGTGAAAAGTGTAAAGGCATATAGTGTCTTGTTATTCAGATGTTATTCAACAAAACATTTATCTCAGACACTTTTTCCAACAGGAGATTTTTTTTTGGGCCCCATTAACATTGGCAAAGCTTCACGACAATCAGATGTTACAGTTCTGCATTCTTTTCATTCACCTGTGGAATAAGCTGATTAAGCAATTTGACTTCATCTGACTAAATCCGTGATCATCAGTGGATCGTGCTTTACTGAGCAATGTGTAGCTGTTCACTGCCTGTGGTGCTGAAACGGTGCATCTCGCTGAGCTGCAGTTTACTGTCTCCGCCACACGGGGGCGGTAAATACTCACTGAGTGAAAACCTGGTTACCCTGAAAGAACCGTACATGTCAGGACAACTCACTGTTAGCTCGTCAGTCAGTATTGGACTGGGATAAATGCTAATAATAATAATAATAATAATAATAATAATAAAACAATAAAACCGGCATCATCGATATAGTAGATTTCTGTAAAAAACAGGGGACTAATGGACAGTGTTATAATAGAAATACGGTGTCTTTTTCTTCATTGTTTTCATCGTTTTTATTATTTATGTATTCTTCATGTGCTGTTTGCGTGGAAATAGGAATAAAGTTTCCAGTCAGTGACACAAGCGTTTCATGTAATTGCGTTTTTATTTCCATCAAGGGGAAAGAGTTGCTGGGGTGTATGAACTGGCCAGAGGCGGTTCACATGTCCATATGTAACATTTATTTTTACACAGAGGGGAATGTAATTGCTATGGCATACTTTTACAGTTTTTCAATTGCATTTAATGGAGTAAATGGGGTTTTCCTTCCTTGTATAGATCAAACTGCCAACAAGTAGCGAGAGAATAACATACAGACAGTAATGAATGAAGGCTAAGTTTGTTGTGATGGTCATGGACAACCATGTTAAGCGATTACCCTCTCTTTGATGTCGATGGGACCCACGGTGACGTCACCTTCCCATTCCAAAGCTGAGAATGAAAACCAGAAGGCACATTATAGTACATCACCGTCTTACAACACAGGCAAAATTGCGGTACGAATTTATCTTGTAATATGGTGACTATATGACAGAAAACAATATATAGAATAGTTTTTTATACGGTGTAACATACTTTCAGATTTAGACACATCACGGATCTTCCTTTCTGGAGCATTAGGATAAGTTGGGCCACCTCCCCAGCTACCTGAAGAGCCAGTATCAGGTACAGCAGAATCACAGGATCCACAAGCACCATTGACTCCACTGGCCTCACTCCACCTATGGAGAAAGGGAAATGGAATCAGTGAACACCCTATAAGTTCTGCAATCATCAGCATTAACATAGATGCACGCACTCACCCGCTGACATAGGAACAAGCTCGGTGTTCATCATCAATGGCATGGGCAGTAGTTGTTGCTTTCAAGTGGCAGGTAATGTAAAGCTATTGGAACAATAATAATAATAAAAAAAGGTTTGGGTTAATAAAAGACTTCAATTCGTGGCATTAGTTGTGTAGCAGAGAACTGTAGCATAATTAATCCTGTAGCTGAGTGCTGGAGGTGCATACCAGTCCACTATCGGCGTCCTTGAACCTGAAGGCCTCCAGCAGGAACTGAAGCTTGTTTTCTGCTGTGCGAGGCAAGAACCTTGAGGCAGAGCCTGTGACCCGAGCATCAATCAGACACCTATCCACGAGAAAAACACACAAAGGACACGTTTACGTTGCGATGATCTAATCTGACCGTAGAGAACAACTTTGATTTTCTCATTACCCATGGTTGTCAATGAAGGCATATCTGGGGCTGGAGTTTGGATCAGGGGAAAGAGTACCCACACAACTGTCCACGTAAACACGGAGGGGTGTGTGGTAGAACTGCTTGACGATAGCCTCGATATAAATGATGTCTCCCAGGTAATACTGGTTGACTGGCCTCTCATATAGCCAGTCATCTGTGCAACAATAACATGCAACAGTTTAATAATGTCAACACTTTTTTTCCCCTTCAAAAATACAGTTGCATGGAAATCAAACTCACCAGTCATGAGTTTCAAGGTGAAGTACAAGAATTCCTCAGCCACCTTAACTGCAGAGTATGGGATCCACTGGGGTTCCAGAGGAAGGCTGCTCACATTGTGCTTTCTAAGAGATAAGACATACCCGCATCATCATCGCATCACCGCATCATAGAAAACTAACAAAATCTTCAGCGCAATGTGCGTCTACCACTGAAATATGCAGATTAGATTTCATGATGCATTCCTGCTAAAGACTACACGTTCCATTACATATTAAGATGATTATTTTACTTGTGTTTTGGTTGTTTATTGTCACACATCTTCAGTATACACACCTTGGGTAGTGGCATTCCACAACAACAGCTGCACTGCCAGTCCTCACTACGGGGGAGGCACCCAGAGGTCGGGGATCGTAGTTCAGAGTGAAGATGTAGATCAGGGAATCTTCTGTCAACTAGCAAAGACACAAACAAATAGAAACCTTGATAACATATTCATATACGATTCATTATAAGGTATTATTTAGTTTTCAGTGGCTGGCATTATGCATTTTGCTTACCATTAATGAGCTCCCACAGTCCTGCAGTTCAGCTACAAAAATCAACACTTGAGCAGCGGGATCCTCTGCGACAGCAGGACAGTTCCCCAGGGTGAGGTCATTTGGATTGATCAACTGGCCAGTCCCAAACATATCCTTCTTGACTTCCACATAAGCATCATGCTCTCTGCACTCAACAGCAACAGATGCAACAGGTAGAGGACGTAGCGGCTCAAATGGCACGTCAGGCTTAGGTTCAGGCGGGGGGGGTTCGGGGTATGACCAGGCGAGTGGTCTTTCAAACGTCTGCTTTTGCTGTTGAGGCTCTTGAGGTGGTTGTTTGGGCTCTTGCTTCGGAGGAGAGGGTGCAGGTTTCTGATATTTGGAAGGCTTGTAATCTCCCCACTGAGCATCACAGACGCTGGCAAGTAGAGCCAGTGCCACAAGGCAAGCAGCAGTCCACTTCATCGCCATGGCTCCACAGCAACAAGCGATCTGAGGGATTCTCGAGGTGCTGTAAGAATGGTGGGAACTTGCTTCTACTTTTATAACGAAGTGAACCTGTTTATTTTCATTACTTCCCCGCCCCTTCAGTTGGCCGTCCCTCAACAGACTTGTAAGCGCCAGCCGTAGCCAATAAAATGCAGCTGTTGACTGAAAGCTCGGTTTACATTTTATTTTTTGTGGGATGAGACAAATACAGACACATTTTGTGAAAACAAATTATAAAAAAAACTTTACAAATAGCTTGAAGATACATGGAAAGACAGAATAAAAAGAGGCAGAAAAGGTTATGTTGACCCTGGGTTAGGTTTACCTGCCCTGGACATGACAGACTGAACTCAGTGTTTTGCCAAAGTACATTTTGTGAATGTCAGCCAGTCGATATGGCTCCAGACAATATCTGCTGAGATTAACCAGCAAACACAAAGAGACAGTGGGCAGGTTGTCAGCTTCACCTGCAGTAAGTTGGGGGAACTCTAAGGTGCTCTAGAAGGTCAAATAAGTAGATACAGGGAAAAAAAAAATAATGTTCTCAGGGAATTTGAGATTTGAGACTCTTCAGGACCAGCTTAGACCTGAGGGAAAAGTTTCATCACTGGACTGAAGATTTTGTTCAGATTATATTGTGATAATCTTACCGCCGCACATTTGGGCTGATCCTTCCTCTCCTCCTCTTCAGATATGCCATTAAATGTTTGTTTTCTATTGTAGTTTTATTTTATTTGTTTAAGCCTATATTACATAAATCTCCACAAGAGATTTTATTATGTTTTTTCATTTGCAATGTTTCAGTAGTAGAATGACTCTACAGTAACACATTGTAGGTATGTTTTCTATATAAGTATCCTTCACAGGCACAAAGCAAGGTTGATAGATAGACCAGACACCCCCCACAACCCAACCCCCACCCCATAGCAATGACACTCCTTGATGACGGCACCCATCCCCAACAGGAGGCAGCCTGATACAGACACAAACATAAAAACAGTTTAGGAACAATGGGGAAAAAAACATGGAAAACAGCACAAGGTATTGACCTGGCCTCCAAATTCACAACATCCCAACCTGATCAAGTATCTGTGGGATGGACTAGAACAAGTCTGATCCACAGAGGGCCCTCCCCTCAACTCATAGGAGCCAAAAGCCCCCCACTAACAGCATCCCGTCGCCAGACACCACGGGACACCCTCAGAAGGCCCATGTCCATTCTCTGATAAGGCACAAGGCACAATATTAGGAAAGTGGTCATAATGTTATGCCCAATCACTGTATATAAAAAAATAATAAATCATTACTGTAATGTTGAAAAAAAAAAACAAATAGCCAAAAGATATCCAGGTTTGTGAAAGCAAGTAAAACCTTTGAACCTTTGTTTCATCAGCACACCAACAAAGACTGTGTTTATTCTGCTGTGAGCTCATATGGGGATTTTCAGATCTCAGTTCTGACACACTGGATCTAATTTAAAACAAGACACAAAAGGTGATAAGCTAGAAAATGAATAAAAATATAAATAAAAATAAACTAGCTGACATTAGAGACATCCACCATTGATTTTTTTTTCTGAAAGTTTATGTTTAAATACAAAAGTGACAGACTGCTTCACCCTCGCTGTGTGAAAGAAAGATTCAGAAGGTCTTTCCTTCTTGCTGCTGCTCCACAGCGAACACTTTTAATATGTGCAACATTATTACTCCTCAAGGTTCAACACTTTTACTATTTACTATGTACTGTGTACAGCTTCATAACTCAGTTACACCTGGTCCATCTGTGCAATATCTGACAATCATCTGTGCAATTCACTGTGCAATTCAATACTTTTTGTATATATACCAGTACTTGTGCTTGTATTTTTTTTTTT
>JASGAT010378006.1:2523-14314 GCA_030220025.1 Chelon auratus
TTCTCATTCAGTCCATCATCAGAGTTGTCTTGTTTATACCCCTCATAATGTTTGTTTTTTAGTTTCTATACATAGTTTCACTTTATTAGCTGCTAATTTGCAGCTGCTGCAAACTCATTTCACTGCTGCTGCATCTGTACATTATGCACATGGCACATAAAACCCCTGAAACCTGGTGGGGAGTTTATGTTTTTAGCGGTAACATCTGTGGGTGTTGCCCACCTGAAACTCCCAAGACTCAGCTTTGTACCCAGATACCCACTTGCAGTTTCACAAATGCAGTTTCTTACTCTTTAGTCAACGTGAACAAAGGGTTACGGTCTACAGAAGTGGAACTGTGTCTTAAGGTTCTCCGAAACAACAACCTACACCACATTTGGGAAGTATCTTTCTTGACTCTCAATCCAGTACCACTCTCGTATCTGTTATTAATGTCCAATAAAGAGAAAATAAAACTCCAGAAACCACCCCAGTGTCGTATGGCCTAGAAAGCTTGTGAATAAGACATTGCAGTATTTGTGACTTTGATACAGGATAGCCAAAAACAATAAACAGGTCTGGATGCATTAGATGGAGTTATTTTAACTACTGCCTCCATTATAAACATGTGAGTAACACCTTTCTCTCTTTTTGTGTGTGTTGTTAAAGCTGTGTTTTCATTGTGGAGGCTGTGGTTTATACCACTATTGAATTGTATTGTGATACACTGACTCATGTTTTTATTATTTTGATAACCCCATTGTAGCTTGAACTAAATAACAGAAACACTTCAGGTTAGTTTAACAGCACCACAAACTATCATCCAGTTGATTTAGCACCATTCTGACGCAGTTTCAACATAACTCAACATTATAACGGTCATGAGTCAGATTTAGTGCCTGTTATATGAGACTGAGACTGTTATATGAGAATACATTAATTTTCACTAGTGTGCCTAATAAACTAGCAAGTGATTGTTTTTCCTCTCAAAAACAATTAACCAATAAACGTACAATTTAATTAATTGTACGTTTTCAATTAAAACATTTATATAGTAAGATATATACATAAGAACACAGCTAAAAACATGGGACAGAAACAGGCCCTTCATTGAATTAAATTACTGCACACCAGACTGTATTCTACTGGATTAGCTGATTTTCCAAACTTTAATGGCCCATTATACCCCAACAGTGGGGTTGTAGATTGCAACCAACAGAATACTCAGGCTCACCTTCCAAGCTTGTTGGAGAAACCACAGTGGCCACTACAAACACAAAAAAAGCAAAGGACCTCCTGCAGAGCCAGTGTTTGAATTGCTTCTAGGTTATTATAGAAACTTGGTGGTGCAACATGGCAGACTTTTGGAGACTGATTCCCTATGCAGATATTGTTTGAAAAAACGTAACTGACTGTTATTTTTATTTATGAGGCCATCTCTATATTACTACATTCCATTTCTGCCTCTAAATCCCCCTAAATCCTACACTGGATGTTTCATTTTTTAGATAAAACATGGTTCTGTGAAGTGTGAGCACCTGCAGACTGAAATGCTGAGAGACATTCAGGGGGAAATGGGAAACAGGGGTGACTTTGGTGGATTTGGCCCTCATCCAAATAATCTATTTTAGGCTGCAAAAAGTAGGCAGAACATTAAGCTACCACATGGCCTGGATCCTAGAAAGCTCCTGTTGCAAACTGTTTATTGAGCACATGTTTCCCCTCCCTCCCTCCCAGAAAGTGAGGCAAATATAAAGGCAGGATGCAGACGAAGTGAAGGACGATGGACGACACCGGGACCTCTGTTGACAGGACACTTTATCTGGTATAGCTGCACACATGTAAATCAGGCCTGAGCCTTAAAAGATTTATACCATTTTACAGAATTCACAAATTACAGTCAATTCAAAAGGCAACAGCAGTTTACAGGTATATTGTACAATTTGCAAAAGTAGTCCATGAACTCATTCCTCCCGGCTTTAAGCGACAGTGTTCAATGGAGCCCATGTTGAGGGGCATTGATGATCCATATTTTATGGAGTCTGGTCTACAGTGAATATATTCCAGTAGTTTCTGTTTTTTTCTAAATCTCCATGCTGTGTAATCCACAGCTACACTTGCTCTTCTGTATGTCATCATTGTGCAGACTCATACAAAGAATAGAAACAATTTCTGTAAAATAATCGAAGCTATCGAAAGCGTATTGTCTTAATTCATTCAAGTGGTCCTTCACAGCAGGACTGACAGCAGGACGTTAAGCACGTAAAGTAATCCGAACGCACCATAAAATTAAATACAACAGCGCCTGGACTCAATCTGACAGACAAAAACACCATTTTGCACAGCATTAGATATGTAAAAGTACGGAGGTGTTGGACTCTACGAGCATGAAATCTCTTTCACGGCACCTGGCACATCTGCTACAAAAAAACCCAAATCACAGTGCATAACTTAAATATCAAAGGCACACACAAGTTCACACACACACACACACACACACACACACACACACCCACACACACACACACACACAGCTTACACACTGCATCTTCTGAGATAGCAGATGGGTGTAGACTTTCAGAGAAGGCATGTGAACAGTGTCACATTTTGAGAAACACAACCACGCATGAATCTATGGCTTATACTCAGATTGTCTAATTCGGGTAAAAACAAAACAACGTATTCAACGTTTGGGCTCATGCTTTGATCAAACATGTAGAACATCGTTGCCTAGTGCATTAGGTCATCTGTTTTATTCAGGGGATAATGGCAGATTTGTTGCTAAAGGAATTGTCGGGACAGAAAAAGCTCAGATAGGATGGTTAGCTTAGCATAAATAGGAAGTAGGGAGTACTTACAAGGAGCGCCAGTCTTTATGCTAAACTAGGTTGATACTGAACTTCTCACTTAAGCTTGAAAGACAGTTAAGTGTATTTCTTAAAATGGCAGAATGACTTCTCCTTTAACATGTAGTAGCTGTTTAGTAAGAGTCTACTGGCACACAGGCACGTTATCAAAATAAAAGTCTTCATCTTACATTAAACTGTAAATGCTTCGTGTGTATTGGCACTCCAAAGGCAACTTATTGTACTTCAAGGCAATATTACAATACAGTGTTACAGCAGTTAAACACACAACACATTAAGTCTTTTTTTAAAATATCCTTTGAGATGTCGCAAGTACGTAAAAGTTAAATAAAATACAATAAAAATAAAGAATAATAATAATAATAATAAAAAAAATGAGATACATCTGCATGGAGGCAGTTGGAATGGGAGGAAATGAGACAGCCGTCGAGGGTTGTAAACCGTGCGAATGTCTTGAGGCGAAACTGCCGCCCTGTTGTTGTATTCCGTGACTGAACGGTGTCGTTACGAGTAATGCAGTCGGTGACCTTTCTGTTTCTGTAATTCACAGCGCGGGTGGATTTCAAGTAGACAGTTCACCAAATCAAAAGCACGATTACTGTCTCAGTTGATGTGTCCCCAAGGCAGGTATATTCCGTATGAGAGTCTTGTGTGATGAATTTCCTGTCACCTTTAAAACACTTGAATGCTGAAAGGATGCTCTCTGACTGTCTCATTGTCTTTGGATGCCTCTGCTTAGTTGTTATTTACCACAGACGAGCCAGTGAGATGTAAACATTTGCTAGCGTCTGTCGTTGAATGCCATTTTCAATGTGAAATCTTAGTCATCTTCCCTTTTATGTCTATAAATTAAAACACATTTTTTGGCTTGTCCTCTAGTTTCATTGTTCAGTGTTCTTCAGGGTCTATTATCTTTGGCCAAGGAGTGCATCATCCAGTTGACCTTGGTCTTCCAGCTCTCCCTCAAAGCTTCATTGAACTTCACTTTGAAATTCTTCAGTGCCTCGTCCTCTGATTTGCCCAGAGCTAAAGAGTCCTTCAGAAAGAACAAGAAAAGTCATTATTGTCATCATTTTAATAATCACAATAAGTGTCAGAACAAAAATAAAATGCCTCAATCATGGCACACTGGACAGATTGGAAGGAATTTTCAATCAGATCAGATTGAGAGGCGTAACTTCTGCTGTTATATTTCCGGTAGACTCAACTCTCCACAGTGGGCCACATACCACTTTGTGCATGTTGAAAAAGTTCTATTCTGGTTGATGTGACTGAAATAATCTAACATCCGTGTAAACAGTTAATATTGAATATCTGCTCACAAAGATTCCAGTCAGGCTGAAGGAGTATTGTCCATGTACGCGCAGCATACCTTTAGATACTGGATGTCTTTGAAGGAGGTGAGCTCAGGCAGCCCTGCCGCCTTCATCATAGCAAAGAGGTTGACGAACAGCATCCCGTTCCGACACAGGATCTTATAGGCCCGCTCGCAGTACTCCCTGAACCTGACAGCACAGATGTCAAAGCAAACATTAGTCACAAGAGTCAATAAATGTAGTGAATTCGATTTTAGGTGACAAAACCCCATATCGTTGTACCTCTCAAACTTCTCGCTGTTGTTCGTCCGTCCTTGCTGGATCACGTGGACAAAGTCATACGTTAAGATAAAAGGCACACGCTCCCTGTTGATGCCAAGTTTCCGCTTGAAGTTGCCCAGGAAGTGCCCGAAGTCAATGTGGAACAGCTGAACAGCAGAGATTAAAATCAGTATTAATAAACAGGTTCCGAATCACTGATCACAGTCATATTTCACAAAAACTCACTGACTAGGTGAGTGAGCTGAAGGATTTCACTCCAACATATCTCAGAAATTAATCATTAGAAGTCAACTCAAAGCATTTATGGTTACGTTTAAAGGCTGACGTACCAAATATTAGTTGCAGCTCAAAGGAAAGAATTGTGTTTTTGTAAAGCAGTGACATTGAGACATAAGTACAGATATAGAGATTCAGACATGTAGTAAGGCTGACCTGTCCAGTCTCCCTGATCATGATATTGTCGTTGTGACGATCTCCAATGCCCAAGACATAAGTAGCTACACAGTAGCCAGCGCAGGACAGCGTGAACTCCTCTATTGCTTGATCAAGTTTGTCCCTGAGAAACAAGAAGGCAAAGCATGAGTGGGTTTTGATCTATTTTCATTATGTGTGCACACTGCCACATATGAAATATTGACAGAGCAGTTCCTGCAGCCGACTAATGATTGACCTTTCGCGGTCTAGACAGGCTTCGTCGCGTTAAGCTCTTGCTAATTTTCTCTGTTCCTCGTCAGGTGCTGCAGCATTTCACCTTTTCTGATCTGTCCCTGCTGGACCCGTCTTGCCGAGGCGACGCACAAAGGCTTATTCAGAACATCAAATAGTCTGCTTTCTTCCAAGGAGCTATTAGAATTATAAAAGACCTTCGGACTGTCTGGCACCAAATAAACAACCTACTCTCATTTAATTTTTTGCTGAAGGTGAAGTCGCCTGTGTAAGTTGTCTCGGTTGGCTTTTAAAATGCTGCAAAGAGAAAATTGTGTATACTTGTGTACTCCACCTGTAATCTTACCCTTTGCATAGAATTACAGGAAAATAAAGTCTTTCGGAGTCTTAGCTGTAATTTGGAGCTAGCTGTTCAATCACTACCCACCATCACTGTGTTTCAGTCCACTACAATGTAAAAAAAAGTCTATGGATTTTATGCATACCTCACTATGAGTACTAACAGGAAATAACACGCAAGTTGTTACTATAACATTTAGTATAAAATTTGCAACTGGGACACAGATCATGACAGAGTTGCGGTAGGAGCACTTGGGGAAGCCCCCGTGTGGAGCTGTGGCAAACAACTGGGGAAAAGGCTGCATAGGCCCGACTTGCTCACCCCCGTTGCCGCTCTGTGCCTTTCGTGTGGCTTTAAGTAGTGTGTATAATGAACTCTGTGGTTGGGGTTAAGGAGAGTCACTGTCTCTTCGATGAGACGTCAGCGAAGTGCAGTAAAGTGCCAAAGGTCATCATACTCACTCGGGGTTCTTGGACTTGAGCCAGGTGAGCAAGGCATCCTTGTTGAAGGCAGCGGTAGCCGCACTGTTGCTGCTGTTACGCTGGATATTGGCAATGGTGTCGGAGTTCTTCACCACCTCGATGAGCCCCATCTTGTTCCCGGTGGACAAGCAGCCGTATGGGATCATCCTGTGAGAGCAGGGTGAGATGCATCAGACCGATATTTGTGTCGCAGACGGGAAACATTTAAATCAGTGGCGGAGAGGAGGAGAGGAGGACACTCAACAACTGCTATCAGTCATGCATAACCCTGACTACCCTCTCCACCACACAACAGAAAGATAACGGAGCACCTTCTCCGGAAGGCTCAGACAACTTTGTTGTCTCAAAGAACGCTACAGGAAATCTTTCCTGCCTCAAGCCATCAGTCTGTACAACTCCTCATCTGTGTGTGCACATGTGCACATGGTTGTTTGGTTATCGGTTGTAAATTCATTACGTTTTATTGCAATTTAAATTTAGGAGCAGCTCCTACCTCAGATCCAGGCCCTCCTTCTTCCACAGGTTCTCCATGAGCTGGATCATCTGCAGCGTCAACATATCTTGACGGAGATCTAAAGGGCGCGAGTGACGAAGGTGAAATGAATTATTCTCATCTTAACTTTCACGCTTGTACTGTTCCGCTACCGACCTTCCTCTTTTTGAAACATGGTGACGTCTCTTTACGGAACTACTGTTTATAATTATCTTTTCAACTCACTTCTAACCCCCTTTTTGACTGTATTTATGCTAATAACAGTTAAATCTTGTGTGTGCGCCCGCGTGGCCGTATGTTGAGATTGTCTCACCGTCTCCGTTTTTGAAGATGATGCCCACCATGTCTCCTTGCGTCCAGGGGTTCTTGTACATGAGCCAGAGCGGCTTCATTTTGGAGTCCATAAATCTGCACTTCTCTGCACTGCAATGTCAAAAAAAGACAATTAGACATATTGATATTTATGACTTATGTGGGTCACTGTAAGAAATCAGCAGATTTTTGTGGACCAGGAAAACAACAAACCAGTTTTTACCAATGTACAGATTGTAGACAGAGTATAAAAATGGCTCCATCCTCATCCCTCAGCATTTAAATAGTTAGAAATACATGTAAGAGACCATACAGTGTCATTTTTCATCTTCACATAAAAGAAAGTCTAGTGGTCTTTGTCAGTACGTTAAATGCATTATTTTGTGATTCAGTAAACCCAAATTGCTCCATAAAATCCAGTTACGAAGAGAAAAAATGTAATTTTGTTCATATGTGCGTGGCACTAACCAGATCTCAGCCAGGATGATGCTGGGGTTGAGCGGCGACAGCAGGTCCGACAGGGCTTCCAGGTAGGACTCCTGCCTGATGCACAGCTTCAGGTCCTCCACCGTCATCTTCTGGGAGCCCGACTTAACAATGTCACTCAGGGCCTTCATTTTGCCCAGAGCCTCATTCTGTGTAGGAGAGGCAGGTTAGATTCAGATTCAGATTCAGAAAACTTTATTTGTCCCCGGGAGGCAATTTAAGGCACAAGTGAGCAGCATAACGTGCAAGTACAGACTTTTATCTGTGAATAAGGGTGAGATTACCTGTTTGGTTAGGAGCTTAATGTGGTGGATGTTTCCCCTGCAGTAGGCCTCCAGAATCAGGCCAAAACGCAGACTCACTGACGCAACATGAATCTCTGACCTACAATAAACAGAAATCATAGATGAAAAGATTCTGAGATAAAAAAACAAACAAACTAGATGATTCCAGTCAAACAAATTCAGTCTTGTTTTATTTTGGTGCTAGACTGCGTCAAACCTGAGATGCCAAAACAGGAAGTGTCCTATCCTCCTGTTGGACAAAGCCCTCTCTAGCAGGAAAGTGGTGAGGTCGCAGTCTAGGTAGGACTCGTACTTCAGGACTTGGACCAGCTGGATTAGGTACTGCAGCAGTTCATCGTCACTGTGAGCAGAGAAATGTGACACTGTCAACGCTCGTAAGAAAAAAAATAAAATACAAAATGTCTGTCGAGGCATGCTTCTAAATCGTGAACATAAACGTGAGCGTGTACCTGAGCTTCTTGAGACATCTGACGGTGAACGAACGGACTGCCGGGTCGGGAAAACTGTAGTCTAAGAGCTCCAAGGCATTGATGGCAGGGAGGTCGGGCCAGTTCCTCAATAAACCTACCATCTGAGGAGAAACAAAGGATTATTTTCTACCACCATGAGACGAATCAAAACTCCCCCACCAATCATTTAAAACTGAAGAAACGTGGGGCGAAACATCTTCAAGGATACAACTCTCATAATCAACCATTTATTTGATTCCTCTATGAAGAGACAAACAGTTGCTGGTGTCAGTTTCTCTAATGTGGTTTGCTGCTTTTCTCTGCTTTATAGGTTCACTTATAAACCTGCACATCTGGATTTTGGAAGCTTGATTGGACAAAAGATGTTAAAGATCTGATCAGACTTTGAGAAAAACTGATTTTTAGCATTGCTAGTGCTAAAAATCACTTTGGCCCGGTAGGTCTGCATCTATTGGCTGGAATACAATGAAATTCTCTGCAGGGATTCAGAGGATGAATTACACTCACTCTGGTGATCCCATGATTTTCCCAGCATCAGGTTCATAGTTCAGAATGAAATGTTGTGGTTTTATGACCAAACACTTATCAAACTACCAAATGTACCTTGTGTTTAGCTTGCAAATGTAAGCATGCTAATAAGCTAAACTCATTCATTCATTTTATATAACCGCTTCTCCTAGCCTGACTTGAGAGGCAGGGTCCGCTCTGGACAGACAGACAGACAGACAACCATTCACACCTACGGACAATTTAGCATCACCAGTTAACGAGCATGTCTTTGGATGGTGGGAGGAAGCCAGAGTACCCACGCAGACACCAGGAGAACATGCAAACTGAACATGCAAACTCCACACAGAAAGGCCCCAGAACCTTCTTGCTGTGAGTCATCAGTGCTAACCACCACACCACATGTTCTTATCATTGTGAGCATGTTAGTGTCCAGATCAGAGATACTAACATGATACTAACATGGCTATAAACCATCTAAATCAATCATTCATTCATTCATCTTCTATACCCGTTTAGAGGAGAGGAGGTACACCCTGGACAGGTCGCCAGTCCATCGCAGGACAGACAACCATTCACACTCACACGCACACCTACGGCCAATTTAGAATCACCAATTAACCTAATGAGCATGTCTTTGGATGGTGGGAGGAGTACCCGGAGAGAACCCACGCAGACACAGGGAGAACATGCAAACTCCACACAGAAAGGCCAGCCGGCCCATGGATTCGAACCGGTGACCTTCTTGCTGGTCATCATAGCCCCACAGGATTGTACAGTAGACACGTGGCATGATGGGTGCATCACTTCATCTGAGTCTCTTCTTACCCTGATGCCCCCATCACTCTGGAACAGGGTAAATCTGGACTCATCAGACCACATGACCTTCTTCCATTGCTCCAGAGTCCAATCTTTATGTTCACTGATTAGTGGTTTTCTTAAGGCTACACAGCTGTTCAGTCCCAATCCCTTGAGTTCCCTTCACATTGCACGTGAGGAAATGTTCTTACTTGCACTATTAAACATAGCCCTGAGTTCTACTCTTGTTTTTCTTCGATTTGATTTCGCCAAATGTCCGACCACATTTCTTCCTCAAAGACGACGGTTCCCCACTATCATTCCAGTTTCTAATAATGCATTGGACAGTTCTTAACACAGTTTTAGTAGTGTCTACAATCTCCTTAGATGTTTTCTCTGCTTGATGCATGCCAATGATTTGACCCTTCTCAAACAGACTAACATCTTTCCCACGACCACAGGATGTGGCTTTCGACACGGTTGATTAAGAAATGAGAAGCTACTCATTGCATCAGTTGGGGTTAAATAACTTGTTGTCAGCTGAAATCCAGGTGGAGACTTTTTCTTTTGGCCAGGCAGCGTATATGCAAGTCAAGTGTATAGACAGTAGAGAAACTGATGATGGGAAAAATTTGAATTCTCCGTCTGTACCTGAACCACGTCTTCACGCTTGTTCCACTTGGTGATGAGGAGCAGCTTGGACAGACTTTCTGGATAAAAGTCGCGGACTTCGTTGCGGAGCTTCCACAGGAGCTCTTTCTCATCTTCGAAAAACTCGGTGTAGTTTTTGTTGTCCATGATTTCTTTCAGTTTCAAGTACTAGAAAGTCAAAAATCACCAAGAAAGAGATTCACAATCAAGTGAGTTTTTATTTATTTATTTTTTTTAAATTTTAACATATTACACTCTAGCTGTATGAAGTCTTACCTCTTCTTTTGAGAGAGTAGAAAAACCCAGATCGCCATTCTTCTCCGGTTCACAGACCTGAACACAGATGAGGATTTTTTTTTTTAGTGACACAAAAATCAAAATGTTATTTTTTTATTGAAGTATTGTTTTGTTTTTTTTGTGAGTACGCACCTTTTCAAGTGGAGGGTAATAGAGGGGGTGTGGACGGATGTTGGGGAAGCGAATGAGAAGCCCAGCAGCGCTGTCCACATTAGGGTTTTTCTCGACCGTCCCCATCGGGTTCAACAGGTCGCTTTTGTCATCTGTGATAAAAATATAAAATGTGAAATGTGGAGTTCGGTAAAACATCACTCCCCTGTCTCTGAAAGTAAAGTGGGCTCATTAAACTCACTGCCTTCTCAAACCAAAACCAGTTACCCCGCAGACGATTTGTGCATAAACGGCTCTACTTTACAGGAATTTCAGAGCACATTGTGCAAACACAAAATGTGTGAATATATGTGGGGTTCTGACTGTGCCACATGTCACTTTGGGTACTTCAGACCTAAGTGTGTGCCGCCGACCGCTGTGGAGGAGGCTGTGAACATTTGAGGTGTTTTTGAGGAGGAGGAGGAGGGCATGTAAAAAGAGGGTGAGAGTACCAGGAACAGATGGCCATGTGGACAGGAGGAACTCCCCAGTCTTCAGCTGGTCCTTGTAGTCGAACACCATGGTGTTCACCCAGGCTATCGGACAATCCTTGTAGAGACAGAGAGGGACGAAGACAATTAGATTTCTTGTCGTTGCTTAGAGACCACATGTAAGCTGTTGAATCCTAGAGATGGTGTTAGTGTCTTTGAGACCAAAATCCATGCACTAAAAGATAAAGGCTTCTATTTTAACATCCATCTGCACTTTTCCTCTCTGACAATAAATTTTTGAATTTAATTGTTGAGTCAATTAATCTTTGAAACACCCAAAGACATATTTCACGTCTAATCTAAGTTTCACTTGAATTACATTTATATTTCACCAAGAAAACATACATATTTTAATGGCATCAAAAGATTCAAAGCGTGTTCACGGCTAATTTCTGTGTTAAATAATGAACTTCGCTGCAACAGGCTTTTCCGCTCCTCGTGAAATATTTACAAGAGAGCGCCTTAGACCTCATATTCATAAGGTCTAAAGCGCAGCGTGACCTGAATTAGGTTCCAAGCAGCGTCAGACGAATTTAAACCGAAAACACACGCAGTTAAAAAAAGAGGCGACGAGCACAAACAACAACGACTGAAATAGCGCAACTTCTGTCTGCCTTTCTGGCGTCTGGCTGTAGGACTTCTCTTCCCGGCAAAAGAAGAGAGAAGTGGCTTGGAAAGCAGAAGTGGCCTCAATGCCCATGAAAACACACCTGGGCGCCGCGTTCGAGGTCCCCCGCACAAACAAGAAGCCCACAGCTACTGCAGGGCTTCAAAACAAAAGCTGTTGAGACCACAGGTGCAGAAAAAAAGGGGAATTTATTGTTGTTCACTGTACTGTTCAGTGTACAGTGAGTGGGCGTGTGGAGGCTCCTTCAAACACGCTCTCACACTGTAGTACT